>SNQJ01S0001487.1:380430-441844 GCA_010110895.2 Picea sitchensis | reverse complement strand
CATTCTCCAAGTAAACCTCTGAAGGCAAAGTCCATTTCTCTTTGGAAATTTTCTCACGCATTGATTAGATCGAATGACATTTTCTTGTATGCTTATGTTCCCCATTTAGTCTTGAAAGCAGTCTTCAGTTGATCTTCATGGGCAACTAGTACTTGGTTATAGCCAAAAATTCCATCTAAAAGGGAGAGCATTTCAGAGCCAGACACACATTGCAAAATTTGCTCCATAGGAGGCACTGGGTAATTATCTTTCTCTTAATCTTTGTACAAGTTTTTGAAGTTGATACAAAGCCTGATATCTCCATTATTTTTTCTCACTGGTACTAAATTGGAGATCCATTGAGTGTGCCTGACTGGGAATATGATCTTGGAAACTAAAAACTTATTTAGTTCTGCTTTAACTTGAGGCTCAAAACTGAATTGCATCTTCCTCAGCTTTTGTTGAGACGGTGTTGTTTGAGGCTTTATGGGAATGATGTGTTGTATGATCCTAGTTTCGTACGTATTGAGGTATTCATAGGTCCAGGCAAACACGTTTTTGTATTCCTTAAACAATTTGATGTAGGATTATTTTTCTTCAGGACAACAGTTCTTCCCCAAATTGATGTTTTGAGGCATGGTATTTGTTCCCAAGTTTATTTCTTCAAATTGCATTGATGAGTTGTTGGTCTTGCAGTTGGTGAATTTCTTGAATTTATCATGGAGATCATAAAGTTTCTCCAACCTTACTACATTTTGGGGGATATTTTTTACTGAACTCGGTGGATTTCTCTCGTGAGCTTGATCAGAAGTATCTGAAATCACCATCAGATCATGCTTCCCTTCATCTATGATCGATTCTTTGAAAGTATCTTTGATGTGTAATAAGTTTATAAGTTTTAATTCATCATCAAAGACTCTCCAACTTGTGACGTTATCGAGGACTGAAGGCTTGAACAAAATTTCAACAGAGAAAGTGACAAGCATCAATCCGTCTGAAGGTATTAATTTGGATGCAACATTCGCTAGCAAGTCGATGTCACAGTTCAATGTGCGAGTAACATATCTAATACTAATTGCAACAAAAGCCTTGATTAGTTCCCATACCTCTAACTAATAATGTTTCAAATGACTTGAAATAAAATGGATGGTGTTTCTTACCTGTCTGATGACAATTTTAGAATCGCCAAATACCTTAATTTTCTCAGCTCTCAAATCTACTACATTTATTAATCCTTGTAATAAAGCTTCATATTCGGTAGTACTATTGGTGCATTGGAATTCTAGTCTACATGCAATTAACATTTTCCTTCCTTTCAGATCTTTCATTATGCAACCAGCACCTACACCTTATAAATATTTGGATCCATCAAAAATAGTGTCCACGTGTCATGATCCCCTTTCTTTGTTTCAACAACTGATTTCAATTTTTCAATTTTTTTTGGGTTAGTGAGGTTAGTAGAGTTAATGAGCACCTCTAATCTATCTTCAGAGATCATGTTATACTGTACACTAGAAGAAATGTTAGTTTGATTTATTATATTACAATTGGGCTTAACAATGTGAGTGCAATGAAGGATTTCAAATTGTGTGTTAGATTTCGCAAAGGATGATGTTTTAGATATGAAATTCTCAAAAAACGTCTCATGTGAGTAATTACCCAAAATTGAGTTGATAAACATTATTGGTTCATTCATGTCATTCAGGTTAGTAACTAAATGTTTCATATCTCTCTCTCTGTCAATTCTAATCTGGTTCATTTTACCATTGTTAGGAATCCATAGATGAGACCAATCAGTAGCGAAATAACCATTCAGCATAGGAGACCAATCCTGACTTAACAACATGCCATAATTATCAGGTATGTCTACTACAATTATATCAATAGTTTGATGAACCTTAGGATTACGAAATATCTTGATCAAAACATTTTTTAATTCCCCAAAAACTGACTCAGGTTCTATCTAATTGAATAATTTGAATGGCAGATGGTCCAGGTTTTACATTAAGATTTTCATAGACTTTGAGAGGCATGACATTAGATAAAGCTCTTGAATCTACCATACAGTTATGAACATTCCTATTGAATATTTCAAAAGTAATGAGGAATAGTGGGGTAGTATATCTCAACCTCTATCCGGTTAGGGATGCATTTGTAGCCACCTGACTCTTAGTTGGAGTATTTTTTATAGAAGACCTAGTCTTGGTTGTTCCCCTTTTTCCCCAGCATTAATTTCTTTAGTCCCAGTGGAATTTTTTCCTTGCAGAGTTTTAATAAAATTTTCTTGGATTTGTGGAATCTTCATAAGCTCAAATAGGGAAATGTTGGCTTTAGTCTTCTTCAGATATTCTAGGAAAGTGTATTCCAACCTGGCCAATGGCATGGGTGAGGCATTAGTTTTGGGTGCTTGATCATTTTTTATGTGGTTAGAGGTGTGGTTTTGGAAGGATTGGGAGTGGTGTTGGTCGAGGGAGATGTTTGTTTGGTATTGGACGTGGTAGGAGTAGGAGGATTAGCAGTACTTTTGGTGTCATCCGAGGTATTCTTTTTGGCACTTCTTGTAGTTACAGTGTTTTGGGACATGTGTACCTCCTCTGTGTATTCTTCTTCCCCTCCATAAGCGATATCCCAGAAAGAATTCAATTATTGTTCTTCAGTTTCTTAGGAATCCTGGGGTTTCTCTTGTTGTTCCTGATCCCCCTCCTCTTCCTCCTTGAATTCATTCATATTCTTAGTTGCCCAAGATTGTAGAGCTTGGAAAATATATTCCAAGTTAATTCCATCTATTTGAGAAGGATTGGTTTTATTAGTTGGTGGAGTGTTTTTATCTTTCTTAGGGGGGGACTTAAAGAATTTCTTTTGGCTAGAAGATCCTTCTCCACCACTTTTCTTCAAATCTATTAGCTCATTGGATAGTTTGTTAAAAATATTTTGAAGAGACTCCATGTGCATGGAATCATAATTCTTCTTCTCTTATGTGGGTTTGGATACATTTGTTTTACTTTTACCTTTATCTTTGGATGATTCTGCTCCAGGAGTTCCTTTTAAACTTATCATGTTCTTTTCAACTTTAAGAGATTCTTGGAAGGCTTATTCAAGGGTGTATTTTTCAGAATTATTAACAAAAAATTCCATGGAAATTATCATCTCAAATAAAAGAAATCTAATAGATCTATCCAACAAGCTAAACGGTTCGCGAAACAAAGCTCGTATGAGAAAGCTACAGCCAAAACAATGAGGGTAAAATTTTGGCACCGGTATTGCTTCCAAAGGGCATAACTCTATGATCAGAAGTTCATTTGGGGCACAAGAGCAGTCAATGGAAATCTTATGACCCATAGACTTAGCGGTGGAGTCGGATTTTGGTTATGGGTACCTGAAAATGTGCAAGAAGATAAATAAGGCACATGTAGCATACATGAGTAAATAGAGTAAAACAACCTAAACTTCTCTGGACCATAACTTTTGGATCAGAGCTCGGATTTGAGAAAACAAATATTCATTGGAAAGGTATTGAGGAGTATAATACATATGTCAACCCTAAATTTTGACTAGGGCAAACAAATTCCTCGGAAATTAATAAATAGATCTATGTAGCAGTAAAAAGAGTGGAATTGCAGCATGTAGTTGTTGTAACTTTTCACTCATAATTCATATTGAGGCATGAGTACAGTCGTTGGGAAGTTGTTTCAAGGAGGAATGCATCTAGAAAATCAAAATTTGAATTGGTGCAATGTCTCCTTCATAAATTGATGAATAAATATCTTGTATTCGATATGATGAAATGTTTTATGTTATGCATATTTCTAATAGTAATTATTATATGCACATTTATAGAAATAAAATTTAGTTCTTATATGAGGATCAGAATCATGGAATATGCTTAAGGATATTACAGCCATGAGGAAGAGATCATATATCTTCATGTCAGCATGGGGAATGCTGAGACAAAGTCAAATGGAAGAAGAGATAAGCAAGAGCATGTCACTATGAGAAGCTTGCATAGGGAAGTGCAGATCTATAGGGCTAATAAAAAAAGGATTATGAAGGCTTGGGAAGAGATACTTGGCTAATAAAAAAAAGGATTATGAAGGCTTGGGAAGAGATACTTCAGAGGTTAAACATATTGCATAATAAAGTCAACAAATATTACAACACCAATCAAGCAACTATTAGTGCTAGACAAGTATCAACATCTAGATCCCCCATAGTAAAAGGGATGATCATGGAAATGATAGGTAGTCAGCAGAAGCATGAGTAGGTGCCATCATTATCCAAGGGAATCCACTAGAATAACTCATGCAACTTCAGGAGACCGTGAAGAAAACCTGGCGTGTCTCTTTCTGAGGCAAGAGAAGGCCTTAGGCGACTTCTGTCACAAGGTGAACTCTGTGAAAATCACACCTACTTCACGGTGAACACATGAAAGGAGAAGAGGCAGAGGTATTTGCTGTTGGAATATACTAAATATTTCCAAATGCATGATTACCCATCCTGTGTAGAAGTTATAATTACCACCTACCACTTGAAAGGAAAGGTAGTCATGTGGTGGGATCAACTAAGCAAGCCAAGAACCTTGATGAGAAGAGGATCTCATGGAGGTAGCTCAAAGGATATTTCCAAGAGAAATATTTTTCCTAGAATTATTGTATGGTGAGTTCTTTGAACTCAAGTTTGAAACCATGACAATGGAGGAATATGAGAAGCTGTTCTTTGAATTGTTGAAGTATGCTGGACTTCATAAAGGATGAAAAGTCAAAATCCAAAGGTTTCAAAGTGTGTTACCCTCCTTATATAGTGAAAAAATACAATAACATAACCAAGACCTTGAGGAAACCACTGTGGAGAGCAAGACACACCTTATGAGCAAAGAAAGGAAGGCTAGTTTCCAAAGGATTGGAATCACAAGATGAAAGGGAAAAGGATCAAAGGAAGAAAGGTTTTTAAGCCACCTTTTTCGTAAATAACTCCCAAGCAAATAAGCAAGGTCATTCCGCCCAAAATGGGCAAAAGAATGCAGATTCATTTGGGAAAGGCTGGGGCAACATCCTATTCAATGTTGGGGATGTGGAGGGAGATCAATTATCCGGGACTAGTCCTCACAAAGGAGAAAAGAATGAGAATTATCCACAACATTTAGGAGGTTAAAATAGTGAAAGGCATGGGAGGAAGCATGCCAAGGATTTAAGTGCCCTAACAAGGTAGAAACGTGAGTATCAATCCCCCACGATCGAAGTGGAAGGTAATTGACCAACCAACCATAGCTACTTTGATTGATTATGGAGCTAACCATATAGTTAAGGTTAAATGCTAACATTATTGAAATATTTCAATTCTGTAAATAAGCAAGCATAAGAAATCTTGGTTAATTCAATTAGCCAATGGGGATAAAAGGGAAATCAATGAGTTGGTTAAAGATTGCATGATAGACATGAATGGAATTAGAACAAAGGTATATAAACACCATACAATTGGGTTCATATGACTATTTAATTGTCATGGATTGGTTGGAAAAGCATAATGTTGTCCTAGATATTGTTACAACAAGACAATCAATACGTCTTGATGAGAAGGGAAGCAAGAAAGATTCAAGGTATTCCAAGAGAGAAGTTGTTAGAGAGATTTACCATGTAGTTTAAGAAGAAGCCTCGTAAAGGATGTCAGGTGTTTGCAGAACATGTGGAGGAGGCAACCAAAGACAAAGTGGGAAGCATTGAAGACCATTCGTATTGAGTATTTTGAAGTTGTTTTTAGAGAAATTCCAGGAATGCCACCAAAGCGAGACATTGACTTATCTATTGATTTGGTGCCTGTAGTTTCCCCAGTGTCTAAGACACCTTGTATAATGGGCACACCAAAACTAAAAGATTTGAAGATGCAGCTTTGAAGAAATTTTGAAGAAGGGGTATATACACCCAAGGTGTCGCCTTTGGGAGCCCCGCTCTTTTTTAAAGAAGAAGAATGGAACCTTAAGGCTTTGTATTTATTTTAAGAAGCTTAATAAGGTTACCATAAAGAATAATTATCCTTGCCTAAAAATTGATGATTTATTTGATCAATCGAAAGGTGAAAGAATATTTTCGAAGATTGACTTGAGATCACGCTATCATCAAGTGAGGATAAAGAAGAAAGACATCAAGAAGACAACATTTAGAACAAGATATGCACATTATGAATCTACTTAGTGCTAATTTGGGCTATCAAATGCCCCAACAGTTTATATGTTCTTGATGACGAGGTCAAGGAGTGCTTGGACAAGTTTGTGATTATGTTACTAGATGATATACTCGCTCTACTATAAATTAGAGGAGGAACATGAGAAGCATTTAAGAATGGTGGTGCAACTTTTAAGAGAGCATAAATTGTGTGCTAAGCCAAGTAAGTGCATATTTTATCAAAAAAGATTCATTACTTGGGGAATATAATTTCCAAGAAGAAGAATAGAAGTTGATCCCCGAGAAGATGAGGCCATTAGAGGATGGATAGCTCCAAAGAATGTCACATAGGTTACATCATTCATGGGTCTTTCTTCTCTCGTTATTATTGAATATTCATAAAAGGTTTTTCAAAGATTGTAAGTCCAATCACTTTTGCAAAGAAGGAAGTGAAATTCTGAATGGACTTCCAAGTGTGAAGAGAGTTTTCAACGGATTATGAAGACGGACAAGTGCACCAATCTTAAACATAGCAAATCCGAACAAATATTTTGGTGTGTGTACTGATACATGCAACGAAGGACTCGGAGGAGCTCTCGGTCAAAGGGACCATGTCGTAATCTATGAGTCCGGAAAATTAAAGAGCAGGAGGAATTATGCTACATTACAACTGAGTTAGCAAAGTGATTGTACATGCATTGAAATGTGGAGGAATTTTATGGGTAAGAAAATTCAAGCTAAGGACTCACCCACTATTGTCTTCTACATTTGTTTCTACATCCAACACTAAATGCTAGGCAAACTAGATATTAGAATTTCTAAGTGAATATGACTTGAAATTAAACATATCAAAGGCAGAGACTATGGTCAGATGCACTCAGCGGAAGAGCTCATGAAGTGCATATTGCAGCCATTGACAGATTTTGGCTAGGACAGAATTGAAAGATAAAATTGTTGCAGCAGCAAATTCAGATCAGCAATATGTGAAAATAAAGAGGCATTACAAAGAAGGTAATTTTCAAATGAAATTTAATTATTATGATCAAAGAAGATGAGACTCTCAAGTGTACAAAGGAAAAAGTGTATGTGCCTAATATACAAGAGCTTAAAAAAAATGCAAGTTATGAAGGAAATGCAGTCAATGTGCCATATCTCGTTCATGCATTGTATCGTAAAAACCATTGAAACAAAGAAGAAGCCAATATTTTTGGTCGGGAATGAAAAGTATTGATTACATAGCTAGGTGTCTAGAATTCCAAAAGGTAAACATAGAACATAGACACCCAAATAGTTTGCTATATGTGACATTGTCCATTCCTAAATGGAAGTGGGAAGTAGTTGGCAAATTGATTTTATTATTGTTACACCTAAAACAAAAGGCAAAGATATCCTTACTCATGGTGGTGGTGGATAAGCACACTAAAAGCAACACATTTTATTCCAACAAAGACTACACACAAGGTATAATCAACATTGCAGAAATTTATATGAGAAGTTGCTAGGCTACATGCAGTGCCTGGCACAATAGTTTCATATAGAAATCCAAAGTTTACATCTATTTTTTGGAAAGTTTTGTTCAAGGGTTTTGGAACAAATTTAAATCTTTATACGATATCATCCTGAGTTAGATGGAAAAATAGAAAGTACTAACAGGATAATTGAGAGGAAATTTAGAATGTGCGTGATGGATCAACCATCAAAGTGGGAAGATTTAATTCACTTAGCGGAATTTTCCTACAATATGTTGAAATTTTGGTATGTTCGTTATAACTTACAGACACAATGTCACATCATTGTCACTCCACCATAGGCATTCTCACATATGCCATCCCCGAGCACTCTAAACTTTACTTAGAATAATTTTTTCAAACCTAGTCTAGAACCAATGGATAAACCCTAGTTGTTAACTGCGTTAACAACTCAAGACAAGTAGAGCTCCTTCTCCAAGGGTAGAGCAAAAGAGAGTCTACATATCCGTTAACAAGTACCCATACACAATTGTAGCAACCGCAGCTTCACTACTCTATCGGCATTTGCACCCATACTTTGGGCAATAATATCACCAAAATCACCAACAAGAATATTACCAAAAATCACCATCGGTGAATATCACCAAGAGTTTCACCAAGAACCACCAAGAGAATCACCAAGAATATCAATTGATAGCTCTAGAGAGACCAAGACCAAGAGATGACTATACACCCTTATTCCTCCTGAAATTGCAGCTTGGTAAAATGAATTGCAACTTCCACAAGACTTGCACACTAACCGGCTATCCAAATGAGCTAAAACATCATCTATTTATATTAATCTGTCTAGCGATTTTTCTTGCTAGGTTGACTTGAATTTCTGGTAATTATATATTTTGTTTATCTATTTCCTATGGATTCGACTTGTATTTCTCTAAGATAATATCTCTACATACTTTATTTTTCTGGGCCGAATTCTCTTTCTAGGGTTTCCACATATTTGTTTAATAATGGTTCATCATTTTAATATTCCCATTATAAGTCATAGTTACACATGGAGGTTATCAATTCTCCTAGCTACCAAAACATCAACACTCTAGGCTAGGAAGTATTAACCATGATGTTCTCATGTAGTGGTTTCCAACACATTCATCCATCTTCACGTGGCATGGCAAGGATTCTCATTATGGTCTTATGCACTACTTACTCGGATAACATCACCATAGTCACACATGTTATCATATGATCAAACATATCAAGTATCAATTAATATCATAGCCATACATTATCCATCTAGCTAACAAACACCTCCAACACTATTGGCTTCCAATTCTCTAGCTAGCAATCTCCTCGATGTTAGTTAATCGAATAATTTAACTGGTAATTATTTCTCGACACTACAAAGCTCCATTATCTAGTTCATATGGAACTAATAACTCATTAGTTCGTTAATGTGACCCAACTTAAAATTTTAACACTCCCTCTTAACTAGGAAGGTATTCCTCTTGGCACGATCAATACCATTGCTTTTGTGCTTATACACACCTCACCCATTGTCTTGTTGAATTTCAAAAATCCATACATCATAATAATTTCTACACTTTCACTGGAGTAGTGTACCATCCTATTGGAGTAGCATACCAACCTCATGGGGTAACATACCTTCATCATTTGTTGGAGTAGCATACAAACCTGCACTAGGGTAGCAAACCAGCCTCCTTTGGAGTACCAACATGCTGGGTTAGCTGTACTCATTTTGCGTTGGAGTACCACCAAACTGCGGATGGGGTAGCGGCTACCACCAGGTTGGAGCACCAACTGCTGGGGTAGCTAATATCCAACCTATGTTGGGAGTAGCAATACATGCTGGGGGTAGTACACAACCTATGTTGGAGTACTCAACTGGTTGGGGGTAGCATGCCAACTCAAGGTTGGAGTACCAACCTCTATGGGGGTATAATACCAAAGATATGTTGGAGTACCAACCCTACAATGGGGTAGCATACCAACCTACAATGGAGTAACAACCTACGTTGGGGTAGCATAAAATCCTATGTTGGAGTAACAACCTACACTGGGGTAGCATAAAAACCTATGTTGGAGTACCAACCTAATATGGGGCAGCATACGAGCCTGTGTTGGGGTAGCATACAAACCTACATTGGAGTACCAACCAGTGTTGGGGTAGCATACCATCTTGTGTTGGAGTACCAACCTACACTGGGTAGCATACCAGCCTGCATTAAAGTACTAACCTGCGCTAGGGTAGCATACAGGTCATGCTTGGAGTAGCTCCTCCCACTAATGGGTATCACATCACTTCCTGCTACTAGGAACACATCACTCCTCACTACTAGGAGAAAAAACATTTGGACCACTCCAGTATTGTCCCTAACAGAGGATTGGTTAGCATATATACTACCTATGCATAGTAGCAATATACTGGAGCAAGTGTTTCATCATAGTCTCTCCCTCCTTAAGTTGAGAGAATCATTGGGACACAAATAAGGCTTTGTACATATCTAGGATATTTATCTGTAACATGATTGATCTTGTAGATCAACTGAAGTCAATAACTTCCCTTATGGTCTCGGAACCAAGGAAAGATATATATCCCACTCCTTTGATTAGCTTCCTCCTCCCACTATAGAAAAGTCTATTGAAGCAATGGAATCTTCCCATAAGATCTCACATCTCCTAGAAGCATATGAAGCTTCAGACTTGGTAGCTTCCTCAACCCATGGCATATGTCTATCAATTATGGAAGACGCCTCTCTCTTCCATCTAAATTTGAAAGTCTTTGAGTCTCCAGTCTCCCTCTGAAGCTTGATTCTCCTCGAAGCCTAGAGCAATCTTCTGAGCCATCTGCTCCTAATGATATGGCTCATCAATTTTGCATCCTACAAAGTTTCATGGGACCACGTTGGTCTCTTCTTAGTTACTACAACAGTTCTAGGTAGGCACTTCTGCTCTACTAACTCTTCTTGTTGATCTGAAGAGTGATCAACTATACCAATGGGATTTGTTCGGTCATATTTGGAGACTTCTACTCCTCATAATCAATATCCATGTGAGATACTATGTATCTCAAGTACCCTCTCTTTCATCTTTTATTCTTTCTTAGTACATGATATATATAGTCATGTATACAACTTCTTATCTCGACAGTATGCTCTATGTCTCAAGATAGATACCATCTAATATGATGTCCATTACTATATTTCCTCGACAGTCACCAGGACCCTGTATCTTAACAAGGAAACAAAGTGGAAAAATAAAGAGAAAAAGCCAATACAATACTCTTTGTAATAATAAAAAGCAAGAATGAAAAAAAAAATAATCACAATAGCTCCTTCTTAGAGTTATTGCTTGTGACCCGGCCCGAACAAGAACCAAAATAAAAATAATAATAAGCAAATAGGAACCAAGCACCTTTCTAGTGTTGTGATCAATCTATTCCTCCATGGTAACCTACTCCTAAATAAGAAGTATAATAGCATTTTCATAGAACATATCTATGTTAACAAAAATAAACGAATCCTCATGGTAATCATCATATTATTACCAAGGTGACTTACCTGGAAGAAAAACAAGAAGCATCTCCCAAATAGAGGAGATGTTAGTTCACCTTCTGACCAAGTACAATAAGCATTTATATTAATATTACATGCTACCAAGTATTCATTGTATCTAGCAATAATAGAACTCTTTCAAGGATTGTTGTCACAACTAGTGTTTACTTGTAATGTAGCAATTTATCAAACTTGATATATGCAAATTTGAAACTTATTAATTTAATCAATCAAACCCGGAACTTGGAGTCTTATCTTAGAGAATGAGTGTTGTTGATTTTATTCTCAGTCTCCTTCACTCAAGATGACAAGTATTATCTTCAAACTGTCCTGCATTTCTATGACAATATGCTTTGACAAATTTGAGTTAGAGAATATAATGCAAGAACTTCTAAAAATTCAACCTTAATCAATCTAATACTTAATTAGGACCCGCTTATGACTTAACTTTGAATTTCAGAGGTTACTATAACTTCAATAGATCAAAATACTAGATGTTCATAAGATTACAATAATGCTAAGCACAAGCTAGAGGCATATATCAAAAATTAAAACCTTGAGTGCTTTGTTTCTCTGACCATCGATTTGAGATCCCTCTGGATTTACGATTGTAAGAGATCCCTTCTTCTCCAATCACACTCAAAATAGTGATATGATTTAAATATATAAGCATACCCAAAAGTAGCATTCCATGCAAGGCACCATTTGGTAGCGCACAGAAATGATTAAACCTTAACACTTCAAAGGTGCTCCAACTTGTAATCTAAAGGTAGCTGGAGGATACTAGGGTAAGGCTCACTAAGACAACCAAATATTAGTCCAATACTTCACATAAAATTTCACCACAACTGGAACTGCAAGAATCGGGTAATTCAACTAGTGGCTAAACTGCACGACGAATTGGTACGGAAGGAGCTTAGCACTGTGAACTCCAGAACTGGTACTACAAACCTAGGGGTTTATGAGGAAACCCCAATTTCACAACTTCAGAAATTTACAGATTTGATACAGGGAAAAGATGCACCCTAAGGTGGACTCTTCTTAGTGAGTTCAAGATGTGTTCATGATCTTGACAATGAGGGAAATTAATCATCTCCCTAATCGTGCTTAGACTGCTACTATGAAACAATCAAACCATGCTGGAAATTTTGGTATGCTTATTTAACCATAGACAATGCCACATCATTGTCACCAAACCATAGGATTCATATTATCTCCACTTCCTCATAATACCTCAACTTTTACTTTAGAATGATTCCGACAAGTCCATACTAGAACTAATAGATAAACTCTAGATGTTAACTGCAGAAACAACTCAAGACAAGTAGAGTTGTTATCTCCAAGGTAGAAGATAAGAGAGAGAGAATCTCCATATCCACAAAACAAGAACCATACACAACTGCAACAACTAAAACTACACTACTCTCTCAAACTCGCACCATACTTAACAATAATATCACCAAAATCACCACCAAGAATATCACCAAAAATATCACCAAGAGTTTCACCAAGAACCACCAAGAGAATCACCAAGAATAATATCACTTGATAGCACTAGAGAGACCAAGACCAAGAGATGACCATACTTATTCTCCTCCTTGAAGGGTTGTAGTCAAGAAATGCAGGATCTCCACAAGACTCAGGCAATTCAACCTGATGTACAAAATGTGAGCTAAAACGCCCTTTATTTATATTAATTTGTCCAATGACTTTTATGGCTGGTTCGACCCGATTTTCTCGTAATTATATTTTATGTTTATCTTTTCTTGTGGATTGTTCTGACTTGTATTTTGAAGATAATATTATAATGTTATTTATCTCCAGCCTAATTCCGTCTCTGTACCTACCAGTCATGCCAACGGTTCACCTGCTTCCGGAATATTTTATTCTAAGTCATAGGTTTCACATCGCGGAGGCACAATTTCTCGGAGCTACCAAAACATCAACACAATAATGGGTATCAGGCCTCATTGAAGATGAACCGGTTGAAGCATTGTATGAAAGAAAATTTAACACTCCGATGCGTTGGGATAATCTAGCACAGAATAGAGCCTTTTGTTGGACCAAAATTGTTGAAAGAAATGGAAGATCATATGACAAAGATAAGAAGAATTTAAACACTAAAATTCAGATAGGCAGAAAATTTATAAACGTGAACATAGTTTCGTGAGACTTTTAAAGTGGAGCAGAACATGTGTTTTGAAAAAGTGAAGGCAAAGATGGGGTCTCTATAAGATTAGGAAGCGTCTCTAAGTTATGTTAAAGATATTGTGAAGCCTTTGAAACATTAGAAAATATAGCCGCCATGCTTACGCTAGCTTTTGCCTCCATTCATGAGAGTGCATAATGTATTTCATGTTTTACTGCTTAATAAATATGTGTTCAAGCGATCCTAACCATTACAATTGATTGGACTGTGATGTAGGTTGAAAATGAAGGGGATTTCTAGGTTGAACTAGTATGCATCCTGGACCTGAAGGTCAATGTGCTTAGGGAAAAATACATAGGGGTTGGTAAAGGTTCAATGGATCTTCTATGGTCACGAGGATGCTGGGTATGGGAAAGTAATACGAAGAAACATTTTACGTAATAATACCCACAATTTTTTTGACAGTTTTGAAGAAGACGTAATGCAAGACTTTGTTTTGAGCAGCTAGAGTTCAAGAACCACATCTCAAAATTCATATCCAACTACATTGGGACCTTGATAAAAGAATGGCTCATTCCTTGGTTAGCCTTGATAAATGGACGGTACATCCCTAAGTTATTCTTTTGATAAACTAATGGTGCATTCCTCTCCCTTGGGTCGACGAGTTGAGGGGAATATGATATCTTGGTTGGAGTTGTCAACCGTATAATTTTTTTAAGTATTGTGGTGTAAATTTGCATATGTATATCAAAGATAGAGTGTGCACCGAGGAAAACACAAAATTGTAGGGGAGGAATGTAACACATCCCCACTATAATCATTTGTTTAATTAATTCTATGTAGATATAATATGTTTCAAATCCACTAAGCTGATGTAATATGCAAATTTTTATTTCTGTTTTATTATAAAAATTTGATGCCACCAAGCATGGGGTCCAAGAGGGAAATACCCATGTATATTAATTTAACCCATTTTCCTAAATTTGTTATTTGTATATGAACCTTCCCATTTCTGATTGAGCATTCCCTGCGCCAACTGAATACATGTAAGAGGGTGGGTGTTATTGGTCACATCCCAAAGTTATTAAGCACATGGGGGTTGAGTGCTAACTACCATTGGGAAGAGGTGAGTCAAGAAAGGAAAAAAGACAAAGAGAGGAAATTTGTATGGGTGGGAACAACAGTTTTAGGGAGTCATGTTTGTGCATGAGAAAGAAGGAGAGAACAAGAAACAGACCTTGAAGCTAATGCAACCATGGAAGAAAAATTCTAGATCATGTTGAGCCAATTGAGCCTGAAACCTAAGAGCCAGTTCTCATCTCAAGAGGAACTCTGTGTGAGCTTGCACTAAAATAAAGTGCGTTTGTTGTTGGTTTGTCGAGCAGTTTTCCTAGCTGCAATTTCCCTTTGAGTTCCCAAATGAGATATTCCTAGCTACATGTGTTAGATGTAATTCTCGATAAATCCAATGGACACCTGAAAGCAAATTCAAGATAAAATGAAGGTACATTTATTGGGTTGTATTATGTCAAGAGGAAGAGAGTTGGAAATCGAGATAATTTTGTAGACAAATATCGGCCATTAAGAGTTTTATGAGTTGTGAGTGGGCTGTGATAGACCATCCTCTTTTGTGTATTGCTAGCCTTAGCTCGGGGTGATCAGTTGTTGATATTTTGAACTCCAAATCTATGTTTGGGTGGAATGTTCGCCCCAAGTAGTTGGTTGCAATAACCGCTTGAAAAGATAAGTGTTTTATCTTGTTGTTGTGTTAAATTATGTGTCTAATTGTTGTGCATGAACCATGTGTATTTAAAGTGATATATATATGTTGTTGTAATGAGTTGTTTAGCTACATTTCATGTTTATTATTAACATGATGTAGATGCTTCTATTTTGTGATTAAAGACAAAAGTTAAATCTTATTTTAATTTGTAGCTAAAAGCTACAGGAAATGAGTTAATAGTAAATGAATTAAATTAGCTAGCAGAAATTTCATTTTTAAGAGTAATATCACATCGTGTAATGTCCCTTGGTTGGGTTTGGGGATGTTACATTGACAGTTCTAGGACAAGAGTTTATGTTGTCTTGTTTTCTCCAAACTTCCTAAGGAAGATAGTTTATAAAGTTCTTCAGTGGAGTGATGCTTCCTCTAAAGAAGAACCATGTAGAGGTTTCTTTGTTCTCAAATGTGAGTGGGAACAAACGAAAGACAACATCTATGTTCCTAATTCTTTGGAGTCTTACTGAAAGTAAAAATTTCTGTCCGGTTCTCTGCCGAAGCTTATCAAGGTCAAATTTCTGTGAGAAATTTCTCGATGCTCCAGGCATGGCATTCTAACTCCTTGGTATATAGTGATTCCATCGTGACCCAACCAAGGCCGAGCAGGGAGGGGGATTTTGATTAGCATTAGCCATGGCCATGTTTGGAGGTTGGTAAAATATTACTTGAAGTGGTTTGTTTTCAGGTTCACTTTTGTTTTCCTCTTCCTCGAGCTCCGGACTGCTCCTTGCATACAATTCAAGAGGAGAGGGAGGTCTACCTCTGACGCCACCAGATAGTATGTAAAGTTCAAGGTAGAAATCATAGGTATCTTCAAAGACTAGTGTGTCTTGAGGTACGTGATATCTAGGGGTTCCAATAGAGGAATTTTATTGATACACATAAGGATCAGTAAAGAAGGGAAATCACTATGAGGATTTTCCTGTACCCGAGGTAATGAGTAGTCAATGGGAAGTTGTTCCATTTGTATACTCAGTTGTCTAGTTAAGGCGCAATCTACACATTCATGGGATTGTTTGAGGATGGTTTTAACCTTTAATGGGGTTAATATGTGGTGTTGAGGCGAAGAAAATGAGGACTCGAGATGAGTGGGAACACGTTGAGTAATGGCCTGAGCCGGTGTATTCATAGCATACGACAAGGGAAGTGTAGTGTGCTAAAAATGAGGTGGATGGGAATCATGGGATAAAGGGGTGCTAACTTACATAATAGAACGGGAATGGTTTGTATCAACCATTCGGCCCCATTCAGTTCTAAGGCCCTCCTTCTAGTGCCATTTATGTTGATGGGTCTGAATGGCTTGTCAAGTTGATGAGGGAAAAGTCTCAATGGTAGGTCCCACTTGGACCCACTCTCATTTGAGATATTTTTTCCAACCATATTTTGGTCTGGTTACCAATCTAACTAATATGCTAACTAAATATGAATTTGAGAACTGAAGGTTCTCGGATGAATTAAAATTCTAAAGAACTACTTCTAAACTAAGATGATTATCTACTGTCATAAGATGCATTTATATTCTACTCTATGCTAACCTATCTTGATCAAGAGAAAACTAAAAGATAAGCACAATGAAATATGTATATTACTTGTATAGAAGTAATTTGTATAAACAAGTAACATCAAAGCTTAACAACATAACTAGTTAGAAACAAATAGTTGATTAACTAACTACATCACACTGTCGTTGTACTCAAAGTAAAAATCATGGCAACTATGAACATATGAAACTTAATTCAGAATTAATTCATAAACCAACATTCATACTCTACATAAATAAACACGCATAAATATAATAGTCTTATTCATACACATTAATACCACAATCTTCAAAAATGTCTCTGGTTCAACATTAACTTGCAGTAAAAATATTGTTCCGCTATATCAGAAAACCAAAAACCCTTTCTTATGGTGTTATGAGGAAAATCTCTCTATGGCATGGAGTAAACCACAACAGATGAAATGACACGCAAAAATCAAATCTAATCCAAAGTATGCTATATAAATGAAATGTTAACAAGACAAGGTGAAGAGCCCAACTCATCCGGGCATTTGATGAATACCATTGTTGAGCACACAACTCAAAGCTTTATACATGCAACTTGTCCTCAAAAACCAATATACACAAGCATATGGTGATAATATATAATGTTATCATATAAATTACCACAATCCATTAACATACATGACAAATACACCCATGGAATAATAATTCAAATATTTGCAAGATATCAATTAGACGAGAAAAGAGTATTTCTATTAAAATAATCAGCATAAGTATATAGGTGACAAAATTTAGTAACGGCACACATCGAAACTGAGAAACTAAGTCCCTCTAGCTGGGCCTCCACCACTTCAATCCTACACCAAAGGCAAGCTCATATAAATGAGACAATGAGGTTCTCCATCACAAAGAAGGAAGAGCTTGGGGGCTAAACAAGGAGTTCAGACTTTCAAGGATAAAGGGATGCAGACTCAATATGAAGTGAAATTTCTCCAGAGTGTCTTTTCTCTCAAAGTTGAATTGTTGAATCTCCTTCAAGGCTTGGATAAGGCTCAATTAATAGCCTTCAAATGGAACTGAAGGGTCGATTCGGAGCGTTTCAAGTATATGGAAGATCAAGGATCATGGATCCCATGACATGACATGGAAAGCTAACATAATTTTTAATTTTGAGAACCAAACCTAATGTACATGGGTTGTAATGGAAAAACCTATGTATATGCTTGTTGTCTAACTGATAGGGCGTGTATATGTGGAAAAATATGTTTTTTCGGCTCTGGAAGGTACAAAAAGGGACTTCAAGTCTGCATAGGGAAATGGAAAGGCCATCCAAGCAAGTTGCATGGGGTGAGGCAAAATTTGTTGTAACAGATGCCCCTTAATGTGTGAGGTCAGAGGAGTATCTGTGATGGTCGAAATACATTATAATTCCCAGAAGTGGAGTAATGGAGACTTAGCTGGAAGTGCTAGTTACTCATGAGAATATTATAATCATGACTTTGTACACATGGCTACCAATCTGAATTACACTACAGATGCATGTGGAAATATATCAAATAGTTGTTCATGGCGATGAATAGGAAATACAAAGTGCCATAGGTTGTCATAGTCATGAACAAGGCATAGTGGAATCCAGTCTCAAAACCAATCTGAAGATATCCATATACAATGGAGTACAATCTGATATTCCATGATCACTGAAGTCATATAAGTATTGGTCCAATGAAAGATAGAAACAAATTAGGAATGTTGCTACTGTAAGTTGGAGGTCTTCTACACTATTCGTCGAATGTGCAAGTCTACATCATGTGAATAGAGGAGTCGATGTCGAACACAATGAGACTTTGTTTGATTACTGATCATTAAGGTATACCGTTAACAAATGTGAGACAATCTACCGATAATGAAAGTAGGTATTAAGGCACCGAGTACATTCTTACAAGTGTGAATAAGGGTGTTGAGGTCGAACACTTGAAGAATCCATTGATCAGAAGACATTGATGCATTCCCAACTATCGATGGCCAGAGAACCTGCCATTGATGACTACAAGCCTCTAGGTATTGATAAGACTCTAGGTCTCAATTCCAGAATAGATGAGTTGAATTTGATGGAAGGAGACCCGTTGAAAGGAGAGCATTAAGGCATCTCTCATCAGTAAGCATGATGTACAAAGAAATAGCTTGATGATTAGGAGGACCTCAGATGAATAGGATGTTCACGAACCAATGACCCGGTGCATCTCCCGCATGCACCAGATGCAAGTAGTGCATGAAAGAGACCCTTTGAATAGCAGCCAATAAGGAATATTACATACAAAGGTGAGGAAACCACCAATAAGGCTAATGGCATCCAAGACACTGCATGAATCCCAATGTGTGAATAAATTTCTTATCATCGAACAGAGGGGAAACCCCCCAGTCAGCGACCAATGGGGAGATGTCAATTGTTGGGTTCAAGGTTACCTACCCATAATGAAAGTAGGACCAAGGTGCATGATAGGACTACAGCTTCATGTGACTTTGAGATACACTGAGGGTATGGCCGACATGCAAAGTCAAGAGTTCTAAGAAATGGTCGACACATGATTATAGACTTCCTTTGAACAAGATCATGAGACATATGGATAACTCAGGCAACATAGACTTGATGATAAAACTTCGTGATGCAGAAGGCATCAACAAACTCTCCATAAGGACTAGAAGAACAACCAGTCGAAGGAGTAAACTCTAAGTAACGATCTCAACTTCCTAAGGTCATGCTAAACCCAAAATTTGGATGACAGTGGACTCAAATGTTTGTGCTATGTTCAAAGGCGACACGACTGCTGTCGATATGAGATGATATTATTTTCCCACTCGTATTTTTTTTTGTTTTTCATAGGCAAAGAAATGTTATGACACAGAAGAGGAAATGAGTATTGTGAGTAAGCAACTAGCTCCAAACAATGGAACATACCTATGCTCAATGCAAGGAAGTGCATGCGGGGCATGGACACTTGGGGGTATGTTTCTTCTTAGGTTATAGGGTGTCAAGCTGCAAAGGATATAAAAAAGGTTGTGTTTGGCTAGTGATGAAAATTGTTGAGGTAAGAGGCTTATAATGAGAAAGTGGGAACCAGAAATACGCTCAATATTGCAAGCAAGATGATGGAATCTTATTACAACTTAACTCCAAAGAATGTCCTTTTTCGTAGATTTAGTCCCTTGGGCCCAAAAAAGTATAAAATAATACTTAGGAGAACTCTTCTAGCCAATGGTGACTAGAGTATTCATTTTTCATAAGTAGTCTACTTGGTCAGAAAAAGGATTAAACTTACACCAAATAGACATCCTTTCAAAGCCATTTAATGAGTGTGAAAGAGGCAAGTTCACTCGACAATCTTTTTCATTTTTTAGAGAATCGTAAAAGAGCTTAACATAGACTCGGGGGGAGTCCCATAGGTAACAGTGAGAATGCTTGTGAGTAATAATATGGGGTTCGAATGCAAATTCATATCGAAACTATAAGGAACTCTCGGTCCTATGGAATAACTTCTGCATGGGAGTCAAATGGCACAAAGGTTCTAACTGGGGCACCCATGTTTGGTAAGCCTCTACCACTTAAAATGACACTTCTAGTAGCAGTAGGAAGGTCATGTGTCGCTAATAAATGGGTTTGTACCTAAGGTGTATGGATCACGGTCATAGGATGATGCAAGAATGCAAAATAGAGTGACAACCTATCCTATATGTTGGTGAAAGAATTTACCTATTGAATGTATGAATGGGCAGTATGATGCTGGAAACCGCAAAAAATCCTAGACAAAACCACCAAAAACCAACTCTTTCCACTGCACTATTAGTCCATAAGGTCAAAAATTAGCACAAACTATGTGAAGTGGGTACAAAATTTCTACTAATAGTAAAAATAGACCATTTTACCATACCATTTGAGTTTTTTCACCCACATAGTGCATTTTAGGCCATTTTTTCCACGATCTTCAAGTGTCGATTGCAGGAGCTACGATCAACGAAATCAACAACCATCTGGACCAAGTAAGTGCCCATCCCCTCTACTTCAATTTCAATGGTTTAAATTTAAATTTTAGGCCTCATTTTTTAGTATTAGAGGGTGTAATTTGTAAATTAGTGTGTACGTGGGTGACAGATCATCGGGTTGCGTATACGACCCCATATACGCGGGAAAGGCAAATTTTCCCCACGTATATGTATCCCTATACACGATTGTTACCAAGCTAGCCCGTGTACAAGTCCGTGAAAAAATTCATGAAAGGACTTAACTCAAAAAATGGCTTTTCCTTTGCAGGATGGTGATTGAATGGAGGGAGAGAGAGCATGAAGATATAGATGCAGCAATGGGAAGGGATGCAAGGGCCCAACAAGCTTTAAAAATATGTGGCCTTTATAAATTTTGGGCTCTCAAAGGAATGAGGGCTCAAGTGAGGTTACTCCAATTGCAAGTAAACTATTGGGATCCAAAGACAGAGGCCTTCAACCTCGATTGAAAACCATTGAGGATTGAAGTGGATGACATATATTTTATCACATGATTGTCTTGTCGGGGCGAGGTAGTGAATCTCAAGGTTCGAGGGGCTGGGGGTGGTATGACTATGGAGGATTAAATTGCTACCCACTGTGTTGCAGGCACAGATAAATTATTGAGCCAACTCCCAATCAGGGCAATTGAGAACCCGAGCTTAAATATCCTCGTGCTTGTACTTACATGGATTTTGTGGTTGGCCTCGTTGCACCAAACATCACGGCCACTCATGTTCTATGTGGTGGATTGTTTAAGACCCATTGTTTATGACTGGTGTACCTCACTGTTGGCTAACATGAAGAGCAAGTTGACGGATTGCAAACAAGGGAAAAAGAGAAATTTTGGATTTGCATCCATTCTTTCTAGCTTTTTCTTTGAGCGGGTTCAAGGCTTGAGCCCTAGAGTAGAGATTACTCCACATGGACCGAGTGATCTAGCCATGTCATGGTGGACTGACATGATGAAGTGGCTAGGAGGTGGTAGGGTTCCAATCCCCTACAATGATGAGTTCTTTTTCTGGTGGCACCGACAAGTCATAGCCATTGACGACTATTCTTACAGAGGGATCGACTACAGAGGAGATCCGGACATGCCTTTGCCACCAGGTTCTGCCTACAGTGATATTGGTAAGAAATGTTTTTATATATTTCATTTTTTTGTGTTTTTCAATAAGAATAAAAAAACACAAATATTTTTGTATGGTATCAAGTATTCACAATTGCTTTGTTACACAGATGTAGGTCCATAGTGGCCAAAGGGATTTCCACGACATCGATGGAGGAGACGAGGAGATGAGCACGCAGGAGGAGATGTAGAGAGACCGATGCATAATGTGTAGGGGAACTTGTCTTGATTGATGCACAGGATTCCTATGGTTCAAGTGGAGGATCTGCCAGAGGCTATGCAGCGACAGGTGGTGCGTGTACCCTGTGCATGGGTGCGACTCTTACAACATCTCGCAAACGTCGTAGTGTGTTATCATGATACACATCCGGTGCTACAGGCATAGATGCCATGGTCATATTATAAACAGTCCATATATGTATTTTGAGGGTGTGAGCCCCATTTTGTACTATGGCACCATATTTTTTATATATGTTACAATGTGTACATCCATGAATGTGTTTTATTTACTTAGTTATGTGACAAATTCCAATCTAAAATATAATTAGCATACGCATCAGATACATAATTAGAACTTCTAGGTACGTGATTATAAGTAAGAAAATAAAAGTGTCGTTCCAAAATTCATACCCGTAGGAATCGTCGGAGTAGAGTAGGGTCTTGCACACGGTAATTATTGTTTAACTGACATACGATTAATTGGGAGTTTAGGCAAACCTATAAATACCGAACACCATGGGAAATGGTGTTGTGTAATAGTTCTATAATGGTGCTATACTCGGCCACATTATTCGTTGATGGCTCCAGACGAACGCCACCTTAAGACACGAGATGGCCCTCGAGTGAGTAAATCAACCAAGCAACAGAAGCCATGTTTCACGTTTGATGACTGGAATCGTCCATGAATCCTAAGTAAACTGAAGACTCCATTGACATCTGCCAACCAAGGGAAAACTTGATAATCAAGTCAATGACACAAAGGAAAAGATGTATATACACTAAGATACACTAGTATACAAAAGGTCGTGTCCAAGCTTGAGGGCTCAAGCGTAATACCTTTTAAGGTAGAGCCCATTTATGGGCTCATCCAACATATTCCCTTCATAATCTTCCAATTTATAGGCTCCTTTATCTAAGACATGTCGCACGATATAAGGACCGTTCCACCTGGGGTTAAACTTGCTTGCCCCTAGAAATTCTTTGGCTTTGTCATACAGGAGAACCAAGTCACCCTCAGCGTACTATCGAGGACAGACAGACCTATCATATTGCACCTTAACACGTCGTTTATTCGCTTCGATAGTCGTAGAGGAATCTCGGCACTGCTCATCGAGACGTTCTAGGTGTACGAGACGTTCTTCAAGATCGGATGTGTCAGGTAGGAGCAGCTTGAGGAAAGGGATTTCGCATTCAATCAAAAGAATCGACTCCACGCCATGTACTAACTAAAAAGGAGAAAAATCGGTGGAAGTATTTACCAAGGTTCGATATACCCAAAGTGCAGGGTAAAGCCTCAGTTTCCAGATAGATTTACTTTGGCTGATAATTTTTTGCAAGATGGTCTTGAGAGATTTATTCATCGCCTCTACTTATCCATTTTCCTGGGGATAGTAAGGGGAAGAATGATCATGCTTTAACCCCAATTTTGATGCTAACTCTTTCACCATTTCATTCTGAAAGTAACTGCCATGATCAGTGACACTCTCTCTTGGGATTCCGAAACGAGCTATAATTTGGTTGAAAATGAAGAATGTTGTAGTCTTACCATCAAATTTAATGGTAGGCATGGCCTCTACCCATTTAGTGAAGCAATCCATGGCCACAATGATATGTTGATTCCCCCCAACCGAAGATGGGTTACAGTCGATAAAATATACCCCCCACTTGGTGAAAGGACCGACGGTGATGATTGGGTGAAGAGGGGTTGGGTTCGAGCACATTTTTCGAGCAAACACTTGTCAAGGGAGACACATCTTGACCACTTCAACACAATATTTAAAAATTGATGGCCAAAAATAATCGGCTCGCAATATTCTTTGGGTTGTCACAAGCCCGAATAAATGACCACCACAAGCCCCACTGTGACATTCATTGAGAACAGACTCAACTTCCTTGTGATTCAAGCAATGACGTAAAATATTATCTACTCCTCGATGATACAAAGTGTCACCGATGATAAGGTAGTTTTTATCCTGATGACATATACATCGTCAATCGTCTCTCATCAGATGTTGGGATAGCTTCAAGGTTTGAATATAAATTAGAATGTCTCCATACTAGGGGTCTGAAGATGAGATAAGGAATATATGTTCATCTGTGAATGAATCGTCATGAAAAATCTCCTCATCTAGTCGAGGGAAGTTCAATATCAACTCGGCAAAAACTAGTGATTTCTTAGACTTCACCAAAGCGAAATCGAGATCAAATTCTTGCAAAATAGCAATCCACTTATTAAATTTTCCCCTTATGATACGCCTGGTGAGGACGTATTGAAATGAATTGATATCTTCAACTACGGTAGTTTTCCAAAGTAATATATAATGTCGTCATCTTTAAACTGCATGTACGGAAACCAAGCCTAGCTTCTCTACGTGAGAGTATTTAAATTCAGGACCGACTAGGTTTCAACTGAGATAGTCAACAATGTTCTCATGGAGCTCATCGTCCTCTTGAACCAGAACCATACCAACCGTCCCTTCGGACGCGGTGATATAAAGAAAATAGTCTCTACTCTATTATGGAGGCTTCATCGGAGGTGTCGATACCAAATATTTCTTAAGAGCATCGAAAGATTCGTGGGATTTCTCATCCCATGTAAACGGGGTATCCTTCTTCAAAAGACACATGAAACCCTTAGTTAAATTGGTATAGTTCACTATGAACCGACGCAATAAATTATCCTTCCCCTGTAAACCATGAAGTTGTCAAATGTTGCATGAGGGAGGCAATCAAAGTGTTGCCTCAACCTTCATAGGATCTACCATGATCCCATGCTAAGATACTAAGAATCCTAAAAAAACGGCCAGACCTAACGCAAAAGATTCACTTGTGAGGGTTCAACTGAATGCGATAGTAACGACATCTCTCAAATAATAATCGAAGGTGAGTGGAGTGATCTACTCTCTTGTGAGAGTGAGCAGAAAGACCATCTAGGTAAGCTTAGACAATATGCTTAAGTAGTGAAAATCAAAGTTCATGATGCATTAGAAGGTTGCTCTGGCATTTTTAAGCCTGAAAGGCATTTTCCGGTATGCAAAAGTACCTCAAGGACAAATAAATGTCGTCTTATGTTGATCCTTGGGTTTTATTTGAATTTGATTATACTCTGAAAATCCGTCCATAAAAGAAAATATTTATCTTCCCATGCACTCATCAAGAATCCGGTCAATGAAAGGAGTCGGGAAGTTATCTTTAGGAAGCCTTGTTCAAGTCTCAAAAATCCATACATACACGGATGGTTCCTTGTTTTTAATTCACGGGAACAGGGTTGGACACCCATTCAGTCAAGGGAACTGGGTAGATGAAACCAGCTTTAAGTAACTTCTTTACCTATGCCTTAATGGCAGGGGCCTTCCTAAGATTAACAGCTCTAAGACATTTTTGAACAGGTCTAGCATCTGGATAGGTATTGATCTAATGTTCGAAAATACTGGGGTCGATCCCTTGCATTTATTTGTACGACCAAGGAAATACATCACGGAAATCTTTGAAGAGATCGGTGTAGAAATTTCTCCAGGTGAACAATCGACACCTATATATAAATTCTTAATTTTGCTAGGAATTTGAGAGATGTCGATCATAACAGTAGGAGAAATATTCATTGTGTTTCCTTCAGCATAAATACCATGTGAATCTAATGGAACCACATCGTGACCAACCATCTCACTCAAGGTAAATCTAAATTCATCATGTTCGATCCCAACAAGCTCTGGTAGGAAATAGGAGCGATGATGCATATCGTCCCAAGGCCTATTAGGACCATACATGTTCTCTAAAATGGATTCATCCGAAGGTAAAGTATCATCGAGGCAATCGTGTGAACAAGATGATTGGATGGCCCATACGGGCTCTAGAACATGATCCTCCTCATCCATCTGTGAGAAGAAAGGATCTAGGTTAGCAGTAGCGTCAAGAATAGACTGATACGCAATTTCTTCGACTGACAGTGGCATTTCCATCCCAATGTGTGACTGACCTTTGTATGACATAGTCGAGAAAGGTAGGGTCCAAGGGTCATTGAAATATGAAGTATGAAAAGGAACGAACCTCGTCGACGACGAAGACTCACTGAAAATGGCATAAATGTGATGAATTGGTGCCACGAAATCAAAGCTACCCATGAGAGAGGAATGCATTACGACACCAACATCCTCAGTTTCTTGCTGAGAATTGTCGATCACAGGGACCAAAGGTCCAACTGATGCATTATGACTAGCATGCACAAACGACAATTGATCAATCGTCACTATTTTCCCTTCGTGAGGAAAACATAGAGTGCAGAAAAGAGACGACACGATTGTTGTCATGGCATAAGTCCAATTATGCCCTAGTAGTAAATTATAGTAAAGGGGCGCATCCACCACCTCGAAATCAACCTCCATTGTCTTTCCACCTAACTGGACCAAAAAAGTGGGAAGAATTCAGTGGGGTCGAAACTAACGCCCATCAAATCCTGTCAACAAAGTCATAGATTGGAATAGAGTCAGAGAGACAATGGATTTCCAACAGGTTAGAGAAATCAGGCACATTGTAGAACCTTCATCAATTACAGTGCGTTTAATGGTAATTTTTGTGCACTCCACATGGAATTGAAAGGCCGTGTGGTAAGGTAAGTGAGGCTTAACATCCGTGACATCAAACTTAATAGCCTTTGAGCCACATAGGTCTAGAGATCCTAAAGCATATAATAAGGTGTTCCTCTATGAAGGACATGTCTGGAAAACCTCTAAAGCCGACATCACACAAGGGGTTTGACCCGGATCTTTGACAAACGAATAGTTCTGGGCAACTCTTGCATTAGGATTGTGAGAAGAGCATTTTATTACTCCTTTCGGAACACGAGGCAGAGGTTTCAGATTTTTTATCTCCAAGGGTGTTTCCGAAGGAGGGGGAAACTCTGGACCTACAACAGTCTGTGAAGAACCGTAATCACGAGATCGAGTGGCTACATCAATATGAGACTTGACCATATTGACACATAGATGGCCACCTTCATGGGTCGAGGGGTTTTGACTACCACTTGATGCATTTCCAATGTTGGAGGTCCCCGAATCCATGTGTTGATTATGCGGAAACGGATTTGTCAGCACATCGGGTGGCTGTGATAAGAGCCTCAAGGATTCCTCTATTTTGGGGCATAGGTGCGTAAGGTGATCATCTTTACAAAGTTTACAAGGAAACTTCACCTTTCATTTTTCTTTCTTTCCCTCACCAACATTATTATTCGATCTATCATTGTTAGTGTCGTCCTTGGATTTATTATTATTTTTCCCACCCTTATGATTATTACCTCATATTTTCCTTATATTCCCTCCTGGTTGTTGGTTACCATTTGGGTTGGTCGACGACTGTATAGAATGCACATCCACAGACTGAGTGGGAGTGGAGGGCGAAGTCAAATCTTATCCTACTACAGCCTAGCTTAGAGACAAATCTTTCAATTGGTTCGTCACCAAGTCTGTAGAATTAGAATTTTCAGATCCTATGATGCCATCAGCATGAGTCCCGTGATTTTGTCTAGGGTCATAGTTCAATCGCAGTGCGTTAGGAATAATTTCATACAAAATCCAAGACTGGGCATATATGAGGTCCAATTGTTGGGCTTTGAAAATATCTTCTTCCTTAGATGTTACTCTGGATGTAGAAACATCCTTCGAAATATAAGGCAATAAGGAATTCATGAACCACTCCAACGGAAAATTTGGAGGAATGTAGGCTTTGATCAACCTCTTCCTTCTACGCCACTCTTGGATATGGACTGAGATATGTGTGGCTTTATTTTGGCGAAAGGCCAACAAAATTTCTATCCCGACATCATAACGAACCGACAACTGTAAGTGGTTGAGAAATAACAAAACCATTTAATTAAAGGTTTCGTAAGTTCCCCCCAGTAGCTCAATGTACCATTTCATGGCGACCCCTATCAGAGTGCTTTGAAATAGCCTTAAACGAATAGAATCGTCATTCATGGAGTTGGATGAGCAGCATAGATGAAAAGTAGTAACGTGATCACTTGGATTCTCACCAGTCTTTCCTTTGAATTTTTGAATGTCTTAAGGAAGCTTGGTGGGGATGGGGGGCCATAACAGATCATGACGCACATAGTCATTCATTAATTTTGACAAATTTGGCAGATTAAGCGTGGCCAGAAAAGGGAATCGAGGTTGCATCATTTGAGCCCATGCTCCTGGGAAATATTGGTGTTGAAGGATTACAGGCCATCCAGGGTTCTAGTATATGACATGGCCTTGTCTGGTAGGATAATATCCTCCTCCAAACTGATTCATAAAAGGTTGTATGGTCACCATACTTGCGGAAGTGACATAATGAGGGTTATATGCATTGCCCACAGCTGAAGGGGCTCTGGGTTGGGGGTTTCCCATAGTCTGAAACTGACTCCCTCTAGATGGAACTCTGGAGGACAGAGGGGGATTTTCCATAAATGTGTTTTTTGGAATCGACATGGAGGAAGAGGGGGTAAAGGACGAAATATAAGAAGTGACTTGTCCGCCCGGTTGAGCACTCCATCCAAGAGCATTGAGACTGGGATTAGGCCCGGAAGAAAAAGGAGGCCAACCTCCAACTGTAGGATTTGTTTGGGGAATATGGCCTCCACCAAACAAGAGAGGATCATATGCAAGAGCCATGCCCCCAAGTCTGAAACTAGGATTCGCATTAGCCACTGGAATAGAGGATGAGAGTTGTGACGTCATGTTAGGCATACCAAAAGAAAATGGATTAGAGATTGAAGGTATTGACTGAGAATTGTAACCTCGCATACCAAAAAGAGATTTGAAAGGGTTCATTTTTATGGGTTGAGTAGAACCCATAGGTTGGGTAGCAGTGGAGGAAGGGATCTTCGGCACCCCAACTGTCGAGGCTGAAGGATTTGAAGGAATCCCACTAATTACAAAATATATAGGAGTCGAGGGACTCCCTATGACGTTCGGGGTTGACTTAGTACTCATAATTGGATTATCACAAGTCTGGGATGTGGAGATATATGTACCATGTTTATTAACTTTACACCTTTTAGAATAAAACTTCGATAAAGACTCAAGATGTGGTGGTAACTTCAATAACCAGTGAGACCTGCAAGGAAGTTGGTCTTGCTCCACAATGAATCAATACTAGAGATATAAAACCAAATCCTAGGGCTAACTAATAATCAGAGAGCACACCAAAATAAAGAAGAAAGGTCAATACACACAAACAGGATATAGTGGTTGAAAAGGGGCCTCCCTCGTAGGTATGTCTCACCCAACAGGGGCCTGAGACTCCCTTCAAAAGATTGGAGGTATCAAAATCAGTTATAAGGGCCCTCATGGGCTTAACAGTGCAGTTGATCAGATCCCCCCAGAGAGTTAATCCTCCATAAAGGTTGTGTGTTGTCTGACCCTTATCTGACTCAAGGTACTTGCAGAATAACCCCTACAATTAATCTATGTAGCTACCTATGTCAAGCAACTAGAGTCACCACAATATAATCAATGTGCAGGCAAACAGTCGTAAGTCCGGTCTACCGTATAGGCAGGGTAGCAAAGCCCAAAATCTTGAAAGCATTGCCTCTCACAGAGGTAAAGTTACTAGAAAGACCCCCAAATATGAATGGAACCCCAGAAATATTTATGATGCTAAGAAAGTATTAGAGGGTTATCTCTGCAACCAACTTCGCGCGACCTCATGCTTAACTCCAGTGTGAGTGGAGCCTCCTGATGTCACTAGTTACACAATGGGTTTCACCACTCCCTAGTCAGACACATATGTTTAGTTTAATAGCCTTGAATAAGTTTACTCACAAAATCATATTCCAAGGCCCTATGTCCTATACTTGTTTGTGTACACTTGAAAAATAAAATCGTTTCTAATCAATTTTATTTAATCAACGTTAATTTTAATGGCTTCTGCTTACTCAAGAGGTGCGGTCGTGAAACTGATGGTATTACGACTCAGCATATAAAATAAGTGAATATAAAAACACTACTAAGTACTAATCTTGAATTTCAAAGAGATGGTATGCTTCCAAATGCAAATTTTCCAGTGCAATCTCTACAATTTCAATGAAATGCAATCTCTCCACAGGTCTCAAAATCAATGAAAGTAATCAACAGAGCAAATGCCATAATGAAAAATGAGCAAATGTTTTTGTATTTTAGATATAAAGAAAAGAAAAAGAAAGGACTGAATAGCATCTTCAAATCTAGACCCTATTGCAAGCAAAAGAAACAAGTCAAGCAGGATACCAAGAAGCAAACACTCAGACCAATGTGCAAGAACAACCAATGAAAAATATGATAAGGCATAATATCGCCCGAAAATTCAACAATAAGAAGGTTTCCTATCACCCTGTTGGCACTTAACAGTCAGGAAAGAGACCCAAGAAGACTCGGCAACCAACCAAACTCACACAGAAAAAACCAAACTCAGTCAGCAAGACTAAAGAGATGATGTATGCGACTGTCTGAGCAAAACTCGCGTATGTACGCACCCTACATGAGGATTGCTCGTGTATGTACGTGTCTGTCAAGGGAAAAACTGTGTATACCTAGTAAAACACTACTAGGGAAAGGGTTAAGCAAGGACACTCAGATGGAAAGTAAAAAATAGGTTGTCAAGCAATCAGGCGACAAGGAAACTCAAGCTAACAGAGATCAAATCAAGGAGAAAAACACTCCAAACCCCAAAAAAGAAGATTAATCCCTAGTATGGTCACCAATTTTGTTACGAGGAAAATATCTCTATGGCATGGGGTAAACCACAACAAATTGAATGACACGCATAAGTCAACTCTAATCCCAAGTATGCTATATAAATGAAATGCTAACAAGACAAGGTCAAGATCCTACCTTGTCCGGACGTTCGATGAAGACCATCGTTGAGCACGCAACTCAAAGCTTTATACCTACAACTTGTCCTCAACAACTTAGATACGCAAGCATATGGTGATAATATATAATGTTAGCATATATATTAGCATAATCCATTAACATACATGACAAATATGACCATGGAATAATAATTCAAATATTTTCAAGATATCAATTAGACGAGAGAAGAGTATTTCTATTAAAATAATCAGCACAAGTATATAGGTGACAAACTTCTGTAACGGCACACATCGAAACTGAGAAACTAATTCCCTCCAGTTGTGCCTCCACCACTTCAATCCTGTACCAAAGGAAAGATCATATAAAATAGAAAATGAGGTTCTCCATCACAAAGAAGGAAGAGCTTGGGGGCTAAACAAGGAGTTCAAACTTTCAAGGATAAAGTGATGCAGACTCAATATGAAGTGAAATTTCTCCAGAGTGTCTTTGCTCTCAAAGTTGAATTGTTGAATCTCCTTCAAGGCTTGGATAAGGCTCAATTTATAGCCTTCAAATGGAACTAAAGGGCCGAGTCAAAGTGTTTCCAGTATATGTAAGGTCAAGGATCATTGATCTCGTTACATGGCATGGAAACCTGACATAATTTTTAATTTTGAGCACCCAACCCGATGTACACGAGTTGTACTGGAGAAACCTGCGTATACACTTACTGTCTAACTGATAGGGCGCGTATATGTGGAAAAATGTGTTGTTTTGGCTCTGGAAGGTACAAAAGGTGACTTCAACTCTACATAGGGAAATGGAAAGGTCATCAAGGCAAGTCGCATGGGGTGAGGTAAAATTTGTTGTAACATATGGACAGTCCTCTCTTTTTATAATATGGAGGGATTGTTTACATTCTGATAATTCAATTGTGAGTATTGGGCCATTTTAAAAAATGACTCTCCACATGCCTAATCCGAAAGCAAGATTACAAAAGTAGAGAAACGAGGCATCTAGGACAGTTACACAAATTTCATAATCATGAGTTGTTCTCATTCTGCATCTAGTTTTGATGCTCCTCCCACATGCAATAATCTTTCATTTGTCCTCTAGTTTGTTGAATTGTGATATTTCAATGATTAATTCTCCACTGCAAACTTTAGCGAGCACCTCTTGTTGTAACTCCTTCATTGTGCTTTTAACAAATTGTTGGATCTTGAGCCAAGAAGGTCTTAAGAAGTGTTCTTCCAGGGATTCTTTTCCAATCCGAGTTAAGCTTTGAATGCTTGCTTGGCTGATTTTCTTGCGCTCTTCCACCTCAATGATTCTTGTAGTGATAGGTGTTACTTCATTGATGGAGAGCATTGGTTGCATTTCAAATTCCTTCATGAACTAGTTTGAACTATTCCATAGCTCCATACAGGCGTTAGTTGTTGATTTTTGGGTAACCTATACATTCCTAAAGAAGGGTTTCCAATGATATCGGAGTCTTTCTTCAATAGAATACATCGGTAGTCTAGTAGGGGGGGATCTGTGCATTTCTTTCCAATTAAGAAGTTTACCAAGGGCCTCATTTGCTTTCTTATATTGTCCTTAAGTTTCTATTAACCTATCCTCCAGTCTGATTTGATCCTCTCGACCAACCTGTATGTTATTGAGTAGATTCAAGAATTATTTATGGTCTACTGGAAGTTTCTCATTTAGCTCTAAATCTTGGGCTTTGATAATCTCTACAATGAGTGTTGAATTCATGTTCTCTTCCGGGGCTACTTTGAGCTTTTGTCTTTCCCATTCCAATTATTTCTCATGGGTATGTCGTTGGGTCTGCATCCTTCTCTCGAACTCAACATTCATCTCGTGTCTTTACATGTGTAGAGATTTGTTTAGTTGTTCTGTGTTGATAATATCAACCACTTTCATGGTTTTCTCGAACTCTGAAGTGAGCTCATATTTTACATTCTTCAATTCGATTTCTAAATCTGTAATACTTGTCTTTTACATGCTTAAGGCATTGGTCACTTCAAGGATGGATGAGGCATTTAGTCCTATGAAATCATGGAGAGAAGAAGCCACATAAACAACATTTTCTTTTGGGTCAGGCCCAGCCTTCCACTCCACTACTCTCCCTATAGATGACCTGGATTTGTCGGTTTCTCCTATTTTTTTTTTATTTGACCTCTTCTCAATACTCTTTGTCTTATCATCATAATAATAGTTTTTGATAGCCACTACAGTGCCTTCAAAGTTCAAAGTTTGTGACGAGAGAGAGGAATACCCCAGAATGGCATTGAGTGGGGTGAGGTCCTGAGTTGGAACATTTACCATGCCCAGATTGGGTGTTGATGGGGTGCTCAGAGTCTTGCTCATTTTTTGTTGTTTCAATAGCCCTTTTGCCTTCCTTTGAGCCTCGGCCTCATCAGTTTTTCGTTTAGCCTTTGCCTCTACAACTTTTTTCTTTTGGAGGGAAACTCATTCTGCTTTGAATTCATTTTTTCTTTTGATTCTTTCCTCTCCAGCTTGCCTTCTTTGATACTCCTCTTCAGCTTGGAGTATTTTATGTTCTAACTTTCCTTCTTTCTTGACCGTTTCCTTCTCTTTAAGGTTGTCGTTGTCTTATTCTTGTTGTATCAATATTTGAAACTGATCAATTGTTACCATCTTCATTTCCTCTTGTTCATATTCAAGTTCCTATTTGGTAGTGTCATCGTGCAACTTTTGTAGAACCTCTTCATAAGCGAGGATTCCTTTAAAATTATCTTCTTCAAAATCGACCACATGGATGTTAGAGTGAGTGAGACCAACAGATATGATGTGGTTGATTGCAATCTCATGAGGGTCATGGACGTTAGGCTCTCCTAGACATAGGCACACATCTTGTAGGGAATCTTCCTCTTTCCTTGCATGAGGGTCATTGGAAATGGTGTAGTTCCCTATGTTGATTGCAAACATAGGCCATAGCTTTTTGTTGCTACTCAAAAGTAATGAAGTGACCCCTGTCCCCATGGTCAGGTAGGAAATTTCCCTCACTAATAAACAATCTGGGACAAAGTAGGTTAGAAGGTTTGGGGATCCAGTGGTGCCATATACTCTAACATATGAGTAATATTTGTAAAAGTGCTAGTCAGATATTCCCTTCATCCTAGTCCTAGCTTCCAAGGAAATCATGTGTCTTGGAAACTCGAAAAGTACATTATGCAGAGGTGCGAGGAAAAGGTTACATATGTCATAAAATAATTTTATATAATTTATACTCCATAACTCAAAGCAGTACACATGTATAGAGGGTCGGTCCTAGTCCCACTTCCATCCAAGGTCAAGAAATTGTACCAAGGAATAGATGGCATCAATTAAGTAGTTTGACATATAAAAACAGGGCTTTCTTATACCTGGAATGTTTTTCGTGTGGAGATAGATGTTGAAAGCCAAGATGTCGGCCCAGTTGAAAACTTGTCCAGTTTTCACAATAGTATGGGTTAGTGGTAGCCAATCTGTCTGAAAATATGTGCTTTTCTCCTCACCATAAATCCAACACAGCATAGCGACCAACAGTTTGTAAGGTACTTTGAGTCTATGGGTGGGGACCAGTTTTTGTCCTTGTTTAAGTGTCTCATCCTCATCCACCCACCAATCTTTCATCAACTTGGCTTTCCCTTTGTTACCTTGGGTGAAGCCTTTCAAGAATGGCTCATTGAGAGCACATGTGGGAATGGGTAAGTGGTACCTTAGGTCGATGACTTTGGGTCTCAGGGATGATACTCACCTCCCCTTCTTGCTTATGATAGTTCTGGTGTTCAGGTCGAACTGTTTGAAACACCATTGTGTTGTCTCATTGTAGGGAAAAATTGTTGGTCGGGAAGTAACCAGATCGATGCTAGTTTTTCAGATGTTTTGGTATACTTCCATGTTCTCATCCTTTGGAAGAAAATCTCCAGTATTGAATATCATGTAGATTTTTTTGTATCAAGGCCTGTGGTCTTCACCCGTGTGATGGGTGGTTTCCGTCACCAGGACCTCTGCTTGGTAGGAAGAAATTTATGTCGCGGAGGCTGACTAGAAATAGGCAGAGCCTTTAGGCCTCCTGGTATTTTGGCTTACCATGATAAATTGTCGGCCAGATCTTGTATCGCCAATTCAAAACACAAATTAATTAAGGGAAAGTAACGTGACAACTGTAATGATACAAACTACTTACTAAGAAGATGTGATACCTGCAATTGAGCTAAGTAAATGGTCTGAGAGTATCTCTGAGTTAATCAAATCTGAGAGGGCATTTTACAAACTTACAGAGGAAGATAGTTTGAAAAATGAGGGTTTAATGCCGATTAATATGTATCAAATCCCCCCATAAATGTGTAATAACTCACCTGCATACGAGGATGGTTTCAAAATGAGACCACAATATTTGTCATTAATGTGAATTAAGAGTGTAGATCTCCCAAATTTGTGTATCAGAGTCATCGAGTGGCCTAGACTTGAAAATAAAACTATCAGAGCCATTTGAAAAATGAGGGTTTAATGCCGATTAATATGTATCAAATCCCCCCATAAATGTGTAATAACTCACCTGCATACGAGGATGGTTTCAAAATGAGACCACAATATTTGTCATTAATGTGAATTAAGAGTGTAGATCTCCCAAATATGCGTATCAGAGTCGTCGAGTGGCCTAGACTTGAAAATAAAACTATCAGAGCCATGAGGTCGGAGTGGGAAAGTTTTATGGATCAATCTATGCTTCGACAGGAGAGGTATCGAAGGTATATTCCCTCTCGCGTGGATTCATGTGTCGAGGTGATAGTAGTGAAGTTTAGGGACATGTGGGACCAATTGGAGTCGGCGCAGTTGAGGTTAATCCATATAAAGCATGGCGAAGACTCGATGGTAGGGTATCGGTGAATATTCCATTTTCCGGATTTATGCGGTTTCCATTTGATGATTAAAAATGATTTGTGTGACAATGTCGCATTTGCTCGTAGAGTCCACCGCTAAGAGAACTTTGGAACTCAGATTTGAGATGGTAAGTCGGGAATAACACTCTAATACTATGAGCCTTCGGATTCGCTTGAAAACCGCCGAATGGTGGCAGCACAAGGATCCTCAAAAGATGGGGCGGCCAATCCTAACATGCCACTTCATAAGGTCATGGTCAAACTGGACGCATCGGAACGATGGTGTTAAGTACATGTTGGTTCCATCTCTATCTGTCTATTGGTTGCCACGTGAGACATGAAGGGAACCATTAGAGAATATACATGTTGGTTCCATATATGTCTATTCATTTGATTATAGATTAAATAATATACCTATAACAACTCGTTGAAAGGTTGCAGGGGTGTTGCATAACCCAAATGGTAGAACACGGTAGGAGAATTTCCCCACAAAGGTGAATGTTGTTTTTTCCTCGTCACATGGTTCCATCTCTAATCTGTCTATTGGTTGGCACGTGGAAAAACATATGGACAATTTCACAACATATGGGGATGAATTTGACGAAGCAGTAGCCAAGATGGAAAAGACGTTAATAAGGTGCAAAGAGTCAAATGTTACCCTTATTAATGAAAATTGTTTTATGATGGAAACTTATGGCATCACACTGGGACATCGCATCTCATAAAAAGGTATTCAAGTTGATCCAAAAAAACAAAGGTAATACTAAATTTCCCAACTCCAACTTCATAGAAGTAGGTACAAAGATTTATAGGATATGTTGATTATTACCGTAGATATTCATTGAAAAAAATTCACAAATTGCTCATCCATTATTTTATTTACTTAAAAAAACACTACATTTGTATGGACAAAGACATGCCAACACATGCTTGACAAATTGAAAATCAAAGTATCTAAAGATCCTATTCTAAGAGAGCCTCACTGACCCTCTGCTCCATTTCCATCAATGCATCGACACAATTGTCGTAAGTCATTCCTTACGTAACTACAAGGAAAGGACCCATATGCAATTTACTATGTAAATAAGAATCTCTCACTTGCATAATTGAACTATATGGTTATTGAAAAAGAGTTTATTGTTGTTATTCATGCAATAAATAAGTTTAAACACTACATTACCGGATATCCTGTCATATTAGATATTGGCCATGTTGTTGTCAAATATTTAATGAACAAACCAAACACCAATGGCAGGGTCACTAGATGGTTTCTTTTATTGAAAGAATTTGATATTACCGTTCTAGATAAACCAGGAAAAGATCATGTAGTTGTTGACTTTCTTTCTAGAATAACATCTAACGAGAATGAACCTCCAGTAGAATATAATTTCCCGTAAGAACTTCAATTTGCAAAGGTTCAATAACTCACCTTGGTTTGCTGACATTGTTAACTTTTTTGCTGCATAAATACTTTCGCATCATATGACTCCCAAAGAAAGACAAGACATAGTATAGTCACGAAAAGTGAAATATTTTCATGGATTGATGGTTGCCTCTTCTACACTGGGCCTGATTTGATTATCAAAATATGTGTACGAGAGGATGAGGTCCATGAAATATTAAAATATTACAGATAATATTTAGATAGGATTGATTGATTTGATAGATATCCATCAGATGGGAACCATAAACAGATGAAACGCCACTAAAACCACATGGTGTTAGAACCTTTGACAATGGGCCATCATTTGGGACCAATAAATCCCCCTTGTCGTCGACACTCCTACATCCTCGCCCATTAATTATGCTACAAAAATGGACAGAGGCAAAAAACACTTTGACAACAACCTAACAAGCAAGAGGGAGTTTCTCCATGAAGAGATCCTTGTAAGGTTTGGAATACCATGAGAGATAGTGACCAACGAAGGAACTTAGTTCACATCATGACTTGTTAGAGACCCGATGGACAACTACAAGATCAAGCACAAAATAACAACACCATATCACCCATATGAAAATGGACAAGTAGAGGGGGATAATAATATCCTTGAGGCCATCATCATTAAAACCATCATATTAAATCTCAAGGACTGGGCCGATAGACTCCCCAAAGCTTTATGGGATTACATAACCACATGGAGGACTATTACATGATGCACACCCTATGACTTAGTATATGGGAAAAGAGTATTATTTCCCATCGAGACAAAAATCCATACACTTAGGACAACAATACAACTTGGTTTGGACCTATCAAAGGCTCAAAAAACAAGACTACTTCAAATTAATGAGTTGGACGTTTTCACTTAAAATTCCCTACACCAAGCCACGCTGATATTAACATCAAAGGGCCAAAATGGCATGATAAGTTTATTAAGAAAAATAAGTTCAAAGCTAGAGACTGGGCATTATTATTTGATTTTAGGTTCAAGGACTTTAGAGGAAAGTTTTGCACTAGATGGTTCAATCCATATGAGATTGATACAATATATTATAGTGGGGCCACCAAACTACGTACCATAGATGAATATATAATTCCTCTAATGGCCAAGTAATATAGATCTTTGCTTATATCAATTTAATTCCTCATCAAAGTTGTGCTTCCTTTTAGGAAGATTGCAAATGGATGTCTTGGCAATGATCTAGAACTTGTTCAGGACAAACAAGTCCCGACTAGATAATCTCCATTCTTTTCCTTTGTTAAAAAACAGGAAAAGAAAGTAAAAGAAAAAGTGAGAAACCGTTCTAGTTGGCACATAAAAACAAAAATAAAAAAAATGTATCAAACAAGAAGGGCACTTCACAGTTTCGCGGATCTGCTATGTCTGGATCCCTCTCCTCAATAAATTTTCATAAAGACTTTTTTTAAATAAACGCTTTTTACAGATATGGGGAGAACAATGTTGTTGCAATTCTTGTTGCTACAAGCCATGTTGTTGCAGTTCTTGTTGTTGCACCTCATGTTGTTGCATTTCCAGTTGCTATAATTCATGTTGTTGCAACTCCCTTTTCCACACCCCTGCTTGTTGCAACTTCCTTTGCCGCAAAAATCCTCATTGTTGCAAATTTCCTTGCATCTCCACAACATTTCACAAATCTCCCTTCTCCCATTCCCTTGGATGCGACACCACTTGTAGCCTTTGTTCATTTTTCAATCTCCATTCTCTCATTCCCTTGGATGTGACTCCACTTGAAAACTTTCTTCATTTTGCAAATCTCCCTTCTCTCATTCCCTTGGCTATAACTCCACTTGCAACACCACTCCTTGTTTGTTGCAGCTTCGTTGTTGCGACTCACATCATTGAAACTCTGACTACAACTTTATTTCATTTTTTCACTTTCCACCCATACTTTTCACTCGCACCGTCGATGTTGCAATTCCCGTATCCACCATTATGTCGCATCACCAGCTGTTGCAACTCTCAGTACTGCAGCTTCGTCACCACAACTCTCATTGTTGTGACTCCACCTGTAGCCTGCACTTTGTAAGCACCGTCATCATCACAGTTCTGGTCGACATAATTAACAATGTTGATGCTGCAATTCCATATATGACTGTTGATTTGACTCCATCCTCCACCATCGCAACTCTAATAGCACCATACTCATACAACCAGTCAAGGTAAGACATGACAGGTACGTGTTCCTATCAAAATTTTCAATGAGTAAGTCTTAATGGCATGTATCTATTATTATTCCTCCACAGCCGCCACCTAAGATCATCATTGTTATATTCATGATCTCCACACCAACCACCCTTATTGCCACAATTCCAAAATTCTCCACCCAATAAATCGCATAACCCTTGCAAACATGAATACTCGGAGTTAACATATGGAAGGATCCATGGGAGGCTCATTGATACATAGATATCAATTAAAACACTACAACTGGAAATCTATAACAACATTCGACATATTCTAGAACAAGCGGGACAGATGGAATACATTCAACGCCTCTAGGGATATAATGACGGGATAGCTCTTGAATTTTCCCTGAATTACAGAGTTGAACACTCCACAGTCACGGGGGCACATATAGAATTCACAAAAGAAACATTGGTATAAGTCACCGGCCTACTGAGGACAGGCGAACGATGGTACACAAGAATAGTTTTGCAGCCTGAAGTTCTTGGGCAATTCCTCGAGGTTGGAGAAGCTTTAGTAAAGAAAGGAACGAGTTTTGAATGTCGTGCTTTTCCACACCCATGGGAGGATGTAGCTATTTTGTACAGAGATACTTCACCTGTGAAGGTCGCTATGGAACCATCTACATCCAACATATTATATCATGAACCATTCATCTACACCACAACTGGCCAATTAACATGCCATATTTCTTATTTTGGTTGTGTTGGTTCAAAGGGAAAATAACCCAACATAAGTCGTATCACATCATGACCTTATAAATATCTTGGTGGAGCATGCACTACAAAAATAAGTCTACACATGGAACAACATTGTGAAACCACATGTTCTATCACCAAAAGTGAAGTGGTCGCACTTCAACAAGCTTCCAATGGAAATGCCTCGCGACTGCACTAGAAGGAGCAAAGGATCGAACTCCTCCACCAGTAAATTAACAGCCAGGAATAGTGATTCCAAGTAATCGCAACTCCTCCACCAAAAATTCAATACAAAGATGAATAGTGATTCCAAGCACTACAACTCCTCCATTGGGGAACAACGCCATGGATACAATGATCCCATCTTCTCGTGGAATCCTTTACCAAAGAAATCCAAGAGGTCAACTGGGAAAAGAAGCCAGCATGTTGCAACTCTGGTGAAGGACGAACATGACAACAACATTGAGGTAACTTCCACCAAACCCCCTACAAAGAGAGTTAGAGGGTTTACAAAGCGACAAACCCCTGTTTCAAGGAAATGGAGAACCATCTATCCAGCTGCAACTCAATGTAAAAAGAAGAGACTTCATGAGCCTAAGGAACAAGCCCAGGAGGAGCACTGTGTGGAATGATGAAGCAAAACCCCTCCCTAATAATAATAATAATAATACAAGAACAAGTAAGAGAACATTAACCCAAAAGTCGAAGAGGCCTTGGATAACACACAAAAACCAGAACAAGGCACTCTTGGTGAATCCTTATTGTTCTCCTAGCATCATATTCAAACAAATAAAAAGTAGAGGTGAAAGCTCCCACCGACACACCAGAACCAGTGGGGAGCCCTTTAGAAGAACAAGCTACAACAAAGGTGGAGGACTCACATAAAGAAAAGAGGTATAGGAGGAAGAAGATTTTGTTGTTTCACCAAAATTAGCAGAAATAATTCCTCCAACACACTCTCCCATGCCTCTGGATCCACAAATGGAGAAGTTGGAGCAATCTAGAAGTACAATAGATAAAGAAGATTTAGAAGTTCTCTTTGATAACAAGAAAAAAAAAAATTGAGGAAAACAATAGTGTCAATTGCTACTCCAAAAGAGAAGCAATAAGCATAACCAAAGTCCCCTACTATTACAAAAGAACCAGTAGGAGGTTCTCTACTGTAGAACAACCTACCCACTCACATAATTCAAACAGAGAAGAATAGGAAGTAGAATAGGTTCCACCAGGAAATACATATGGAGACGACTCAGTTGATGCACAAGACCTAGGGCTACAGGAACCAAAAAAAAAGGTTCCTACTCCATAATAAAGAATCACTCCCACAAGGGTAAGCATCCCACACTCTCTACCTATTTAGGCATCCTCCATGAGAGAGAACAGAATGTTAAGAATGAAAAATTGGAAGCTATAGATCAATTTAAAAATGCTCAAAGATGAGCTTGAGGAACAAAAAGCACCTAAGAAATCAAGTTACTCTGCAACAAGTCCTCTTTCTACACAGTGGGAACCCTTCACCAGCTCACATGAAAGGGATCAAATCAAAGAGACAAAAGAAGTAGATGCCTAGGCTACACATTTCATGTTAGTTTGATAGACCACTCAAACAGAGACAAAGCAAGAAATCAGAGGATTTCCAGCAGAACAAGATATTAGTGAGGAGAAGGAGGCGGTAGAAGAGGTAACTTGTGGTGTCAGTGACCCCCAAGGTCACCCTAACTTCTCTAACACTGAGTAATTTTTGGTTGCGTGGGGAGATGCAACAGTTTTGGAGTAGAGGAGATGACGAGTGCCTAAATTGACATACTTTTAACACTCATCTAATACCTTTTTGTTTACCATTTTCCATTGATCAATTCCTTTTTGATACCTTCCTTACCTAGTTTTCCTTACTTATCACTAAGGTATGAATCCTTCCCCATATTCCATTATTACTCCATTATTGCATATTTCTTAAAGGAACTTACTACTTTCATGTACTAATATTGCTAGATAGGTGTAATACAACAATTGCAACTCCTCACAGTGGCTAAAATCGCTATGTTGCAACTCCAAGCACACATTATGTTACTGCAATTTCGGGCATGAACCAACTACTAAAACACCAAGTACACTCTTTGTGTTGCAACTCCATGTAACCAAGCACAAACCAACTACCACAACTCCAAGTGCACTCATTGTTGCTACAAATTTAGACAACTGTTGCAACTTCATGCTCTCTAGACTTGGGACAATGACTACAACTCCAATAACACTCTTTGTTATTGTGAATCCAAGGCTATTGTTGTTGTGATTCCAAGTACAAATATCCCTAGCACAATAATCAACACTACATCCAATAGTTGGGAAATGGTCTTCATAGAAGAAAGTGACATGAGGCGAGTAGGCGATTAAAACAAGAAAATAGTTTGCCTATCGAGTCAACACACACTGAATTCTCACTAAAGTTTGATTGCATCATTAATCGGGATGAACAATTATATTCTCATGGTTGTCCATCCATCACTTTGTATAATTTTAGATATTAGTCATGTAGTATAAAACTCCCTCATCTTCCCCATAGTTGGGGGGAGGAAATTATTCTAGCTATAAGCATTCGGTTGTTATTGTACTTTTAACTTATGCAATATAATTTATGTACCGCCAAATTGCGTTGATGTGTTGATGTGTTGGTGATCAGATGGTCTCGAAGGCTCCTATCTTAGTGCCTTTATATAGTAGGGCCCCCTTCTTAGTCAAGTATTGCATGTACATTAGTGAAGGATTTAACCTTTCAGTTTTGATTTTTTAATTCGGTAGATACTTTATTTTTCAATCTACTACAATTCTAAAATATGGTAGAACAGTCATTGCAATTCATGTGTGATTGATATTTAATTTCTTGTTGTTAAGAATTAGCACTCTCAAGCTATAATTCTACATTGGTTCTATTTTCATGAGGTCATAATCACAGGTGTGTTGCAACTCATAATTGTTGACATTCGTCTCATTACCATTCTCGCGTTATAGCTATGTGTTGCAGTCTACATTACTGCAACTCATATTTCTACAACTCACGTCATTGTGATTCCATTTTGTTCTTATAGCTCGCTTGTTGCAACTCCGCCAAGAATCCAGACTTTATTTTGTTTGCTTCCTAAATTGTGATAGCAATAGTCTTCAACAGTTTGAGATTGGTATTATTGGATTGCTATTGGATGAGTGAACTCTTAATTGTCCCAAGAAAACAAGGTCTTCATTATGCTTGAGCAATTCACCAGTAGATCATAGTATATATTTCAATTTCCATATAGTGCGATTTCAATTCTTGTAAGAGTGATTTCAATTTCTACAAGTGTGATTTCACTTTCTGCAAGTGTAACTTTTCCTCTTTCCTACAAGTGCAATATTTACTTCCCTACAACTTAGGAAATAACTTAGCTTAGTGACTTAATTAAGTATCTTGAATCCTTTGATTTGTGACATTCAAAGTACTACAACCCCTTAGCAAAATAACAATATAACTTGCATATACGATGCACGATAGTTCAGAAGTAAGATACAATCTCGCATTGATAATTAAATGTACATTTTTCAGTTGCTCGCTAATTAATTAGAAAGTAATTGAAAATTACTTCAATAATCAAGGATATTCAAAACCTAAAGAAGAGGAATCAGAACCAGAATCAAAGGATTCAGACCGAGAACCTGATAACGTGGAACATAATAATGATAACAACACAAACCATGGTTGGAAAGGGATACTTTGGCACTACCTAGTCCATTACATAACTTACTCAAGCATCTAGAGAAGTTACTACGTAAGTATGATCCTGAAACATCTTACCTACATGAATACCATATTAAGAAGTGTGTTCTCACCATTAGATTAATGAATGTCCAACATGAAGACGTGTTATTTCGTCTTTCCCCCTACACCTTTGAGAACTCGACCTCTACCTAGTATTTGAATCTACCTGTTGGATCCATAACCAATTGGACTAAGTTCTAAAAATATTTCTTAGATAAATTTGGGGAAGAAACTACCATAGGGGCCCTAATGGCTGAATTATTTGTTGATGTCATGAGGCCCAATGAAAAATTTAAGGACTTTAATCAACACTTTACCACCATTCTAAGCAAATTTTAGGAAGAAAATGTTGTTGCACCAAAGCTGCAAATTGAATTACATGTTAATGATTTACCAGCGTCCATTTTAATGTTTGTCAAAAGAGTCGGTAAAAATACTTTATCCTTGAATTTTGAAGAAGAAAAAAAGATAGAATTTGAAATGAAGGGTTGTAATGAAGAACAAATCACTCTTGGACAAAAATATATAACACCACTCAAAGGGGATCTTATCTTATCGAAGAAACCTATAGAGGATAGAGAAAAGAACATCATAGATATGGAATACATGTAAAGAATGATTAAAAACTATCCAACGAAATAGTTGACATGAAGTGAAATATCAAGGAAGGCACCTCAAATCAGAAACCATATGGGCCATTTGTGAGAAGACCTACTCCTCCCAAATCTATTGAACCACCACCTACAAATTTGAACCTTGACTTAGGAAGAGTGGCCATAGAAAACTATTATAACTTTCATCAAGCTGCATATTATGAGAAATCTTCTTGTTATTTATGATGTGCAGAAATCTTCAATTATCTTTCTTGAACCTATAAAATACAATGTGATTGAATATATGAAGAAAATTAAAGCAAAAGTTCCAGTGTTCGATGTATGTAAAGTCCGATAACAATGTGAGATTTTGTTGAAATCCCTTAAAGAAGGAGACATAGAACCTTTAACCACTAAGAAAACATTAGACAAAATAGTAGTTAATAATGTACAAAAAACAATTATCAATGTTGCTAACGAAGAAAGATCTAAGTCCATGACTCCTCCTTTCTCACTAACATTTGAGATTTTCAATCGAAATGTGCATAATTATTTAGTGGACTCTGGAGCACCATCAAATGTGATGCCATACTTTGTCTGCAAAAAGTTGAATGTTGTTCCAACAAAATGTTCAATGAGTATCACTCAACTTGATAAGTCTGGAGTTAAGGTGATTGGTGAGTTGAATAATGTTTTAATTAGAGTAGCAATTAATCCTAATGTTCACTAGTTGATAGATATTGTCATGGAAGATATCCTTGAATCATATGGTCTTATACTCAATAGGGACTGGGCGTAGAAATTAAAAGGATATTCGCATCAGATTGGTCACACCTCTGGCTACCATGGAATGGATAGTCAAATAAGATCAAAATTGATAGATAAAGATATATGAAAACTCTAGTAACTAATTTTGAGACCACTAATGAACCTTCATTCTCAAAATTTCCTATACTTTGGAATTTTCCTTTGGATTCTTATGATGATGATTTAGCTACTAAAATTTCTAATATGCCTAAAACTCAACTATCTAATTTGTTTTTTCATGAAAATAAAAAGATAGGAGGTCACAACATATTTGTAAATTCCATAAATTATGAACAACAAGAAGTTCATAAGATAATTGATATAGTTGATGTGATAGATATTGTTGTTGATACAAAACATGAGGATATGGAAAAAGTGAAAGGAATATTTAAATTGGGTGCAAATTTGATAGATGAAGTTATCAAGGAAGAAGAGAGGAGAAAGTTCAAGCATAAATTTCCACCTCGTTACTAGCAATTTGTGAAAAGAGGATTTGATGAGCATAACATTGGTAGCAAGGATTTTCAAGATAGGAGTTTTCTCATACATATTGCAAAGTTGGGAAGGTGAATTATGTTCTCTTCCTATCTAATGCTAATCCCTTAAGTATTACTTCACCTAGTTGTTCTCTAGAGCAGTTTTGTATCATAGTTTTTATTGTTTAATTTTTGCATATGTTTCACTTTTTTTTTCATATTTAATTTCATAATTTTACTATTGTATTATATTTCTTGTTTTGCATAGTTTCTTTGTTATTGAATGATTTGCATGTTTGATTTTGGTTTGTTTTTCTCTAAATAATTTTTGGGGGATGTTGAGTTTTGTTGACCAAAATTTGGTCATCTATATTTTCCCGCTCTTGGATTCATAAAAAAAATTGATATCAAAAGAAGAAAAWTTTTGAAATATTATAATTCCATGATGTATCCCTCGGTCTCATCTTCGCCACGCATTTTTCGGATCGAAAATCCAAGTTYGTGTGCTCAAGATATCCAGGTTTAAAGTTTAAGCGGRAAAAAACGCACTTTTTCCATGTGGAATAAAGCTTTATTTTTCTTCGAAACACATATAAAAATTTCCGGGCCCAAGACCCTATTTTCTTCTTGTTTCATGGGCCCAAGACCCTATTTTCTTCTTGTTTCATGGGCCCAAGACCCTATTTTCTTCTTGTTTCATGGGTCCAAGACCCTAATTTCTTATTACACTCCACTCCCTACCTCCCTCACTCAACACTCAACACTTAGAATAATTTGTGATGTCATCGGGTTGGCAAAATCATCTCTTCACTTCCCTCATCTTCCCATCCCTGCGAACCTGCCATATGCCAGTCCACTAATACTTCCTTCTCCTCCTTTCACTCAACACTTAGATTATTTCATTATCTATTTGTTGGAATCGTGAACTCACATTTTTATTGGACTCACATCCCTCACTCACCTCAACCCGCAGCCTACAAACTACCCCCCTAACTTTTGTCGCCTACAAATATCCACTTCCCCTCACTTACCCTTCCGTTTAGCCATTTAAACCATGGGCCAACAAGAGCAGGACACATGTCACCAACGAAATTCTTACACATGGCAGTGTGTGAATGGTGCCACATGGCATATTACTATTTGGCAGCCTAAGACTATGACACGTGGCAACTCAACATTGGAGACACATGGCAACATACAATTTGAGACGTATGGCAGAATCTTATTTGGTACACATAGTAGATTATTTGCCTATCAGGTGATGACATGTGGTGAATTGTGAATGGTTGACTTATATGCTGATTGGGCGTGGTTGGAATATAATTCTGATCAAAATAAATTATTATTTAATCAATTTTCAAAGGAGAGGTTGAACCCCTTAAGCTCCATAATCTTGTTCTCATGTTTCTTACTAAGTGTATAATACACTTAGTATTGTATACCGTGAAGATTTGTAATATCCCAATGAATGTGGGATAATATTTATGAATAAAAAGTCGAAATTTCCAAAGAGCGAGAAATGAATTTGAAATCAAGGGCTGAGATTGCCCCAAGACATCAGCTCGACAGTGGTTGAGTCACGATCTTGCAGAGGCCATCACATGAGCTCCGGGAAACTAAATCATGAAAATTTTATACCATTGGAAAGGTATTTCGACTTAGAAGATGACGGTATAGTTTTTAAGAGATGAAAGTTGCTAAATTTTCCAAAAAAAAATAAAATATCATTCAACTTCATGTTTAATGAGCATGTGTGACAACTCAACTTCACAAGCTCATATCTTGAGATCTGGGAAACGGATTTGGGAAAACTTTATATCGTTAGAAAGATAAGATGATGAAGATCACATATGAAGTGATTTCCATGGCTGAAAATTTGACTATCACTTCCAGAAAATTAAAATACGGTATTGCTCTTTTAATGGGAAATTAATTAAATTTTGAAAATAAAGTTTATTTAAAAACTTTTATTAAAAAAGGAAAAGGACCCATTTGAAATATTAGAATATTAGTGATTTAAATTCATTCTTTTTTTTTTGTAAATAAAAAAGTTGTATTTCCTAATTAATGCGTTGTCACTGTACAAAACTAAAATGTGTCATAGGCTTGCCACCTGTTCCGCCAAACTAATGGAAACTGAAACAAGTGACTATTGTTTATACTTTCAGCCAAAAATAGCAACCACCATTTAGTTGGAAACCATAGCAAGTGGCAATTGATGGTGTTGACGGATCTGTCTGGACATACAACCAAAAACTGATAATTCAAGCTAAACAGAAAACCTAAGCAGGAAGACAAAAACAAAACTCCATTTCCATGTAAGCGAGGCGCAGAGGACTAAGAAACTTTAAACATTAGGTGGGAAATTAGAGTAGTGGAACCTGCCATCCAGAGAGCTTCCATGAGGACTGTCGTTGTTGGGTGTGAGTGCAAAGGGTTGCGTACAGTTAGGGCACCTCTTTTTGACTGGTGTGTTCGAGAACACATTGAACAACATGTCAAGTTTGTTGTTAATGAGGGTGTGTTGGTGGAGCTGGTCCATCATATCTCCCCTCATCTCAAAGATGAGGTCCAATTGCTTTGGAATGAAGAGACTGGGTGAACTTTGGTCACAATCTGTGTTTGGGTTGAGTCGTAGGGGCCCGACTGGGCAGTCTGTTGTGGGGATTTCCTCCTATATGATGAAAGTGGTGCCTTTTATGGTTGTCGTTGTATCTGTTACTGCAATGTCGGTGTTGGGGTTGTCCTAGGCATCCGGGACCATGTAGAGGAGGGACTATGGTGGAACCTGAATTAGTTCCTCTAGGAATTCCTCCTCCACGAAGTCCATTGGAGGCGTAGCCATCTTCCTGGTTTGTTACATCTGAGCTATCAATAAATCCCTCTCCAAATCGCACAGGCGTCTCTGCCTTTCCGCATAACAGTAATAGGAGGGTCCCCGCTTGGGTTTCCCTCTCTCATGTGGCATAATAGAGCCTTAAGACCAAATAAATCTAAGATTGAGGTCGGAGAAATCTGAGAGGACCAGAACCAGTTCACCGAGCAAAGCGAAGAGATGGAGCAAAGAAGTAGAATGGTGAATGTCGTGGCCAAGCTGGAGAATTAACCAAGGGGATGATAAGACCGCACAGTCTCTCTCTTACCTGTCGTCATCCTCCTGCAATTAATCAATGAGAGCACCATTAATCCTGCGCGGCGGAGCTGTCCTCCCTCCCTCTGTGTGCGTTTATGATCGTCCTCCATCCAAAAATGGGCTTTGGGGTGGCGGTTGGCCATATTTATGGCATGGATTTCATGGGGGTTGTGTGGCCTCCCCTAGGCTACGTTTCACCCCATTCAAGGGAATTATTTAAATTCATTAATAAACACTTCAATGAGGCATTAATTAAAGAATATGTGTCAATAAGAAAAGTGTATGGGAAATTTAAGAGAGGAAAAAACCCTAACTACTCAAGTAGTTAGAAATCTAATTTTAAAAGAGAAGAAGGGTTTCATCAAGGGTTCAACAATCATAATTATCAAATGGGCAGGGAAGAAGATCAGAGAAAGAATAAGGTACAACCATGAATACACAACCAAGCTTCTAATCAACGAAAAGAAACCTCCATCTTCTTCACTCTTTCTATTCTTCTACACCATTTCTCATAGCTTTATGCTTAAGTCTCTGAATTGGGCACAAGGATGAGTTCTTGAGTGTTCTTATTGTATTCTTCCAAAATATTTTTCTTCTATGATCATGGAGTATTTACAACCATATACATGATTGTCAAAGATTTTGTAATGAAGAACATCTTTCATGAATAAACTCCACAAAGAATTGCTTTGGGGTTGATTTCGATTGTACCTTGTAACTTTGAGTCTTAAGTGTGAGGTATTTGAGATTGACCTATCAAATTCTATTTTGATCTTGATAGTAGTACTCTTTTAAAATTCTTTGAGATAATCAAATTATTCTCTCCTATTTCTTGTGAAGAAGATATGGATGCATTTATATATTATTAAGAAGATTGTGTATGTGATGTTGATCATAAATAAATTTTGATGTTGAAGCCCTCCTTCAATCTTTTCTTATTGTAAAAAGACTTATTGATGCACATAAATATTATATCAGGTTATTGAAGACCATTTCATTAAATAAATCCAAGCAATAAAGATCTAGGGTTTGTTGCCTTAGCATTCTCCTAATCCAAGATATCATAGATATATCTTTCATCCAAAGAGGAGTACCACCTCTTTAAAAATGCAGGGGGATTCATATCCTCATGAGGTTTCTATTTCGGTCCTGATGGATTCAAGCATCAACAAGTTTTTAGCCATTGGTCTACAGAATGAGACATTCTAGTTCTCAGTTAAATACCTTATTTGTTTTAAATATCAAAAGTAAAGTAAGTTGACAGTGAGCATGAGTAGGAGTCAGAATGTACTTATAGTTTATTTTATATGTGATTTTGAAAATAATAATAATAATAATATACAATGCTTTGTCAGTGGTGATAATGACCATTATCAAATATGAACAAATAAAAAAGGGTCATATACTTTAGAAATCCTGATATAAATGATGAAAGAGAAATTGTTGAATGTCTTGCATCTTTTATAATGGGTAAGATTTAAATCCTAGGGGATAGATTCATCCCTTCACTAACAGATGTCATCCTCCTCAACTTAGTCATATCCCATAAGAAATCCTCATCACAAATATCTAGTGATGGGTAAGCATGTATTTCATGATAAGAATAAAAAGAAGGAAGTGATGAGGAAGGAAAAAAAGGGACTACAAGCATTAAGGAGGGAATGTATATATCTATGTCGGGGATATGGACGCTTGTTGGCAGCGAAGCAAGGTCTATGATATCATGGTGACTCTATTAGGGCTATGGATGATCGCTAGTAGTGGAGTGACACCAAAAGGGTGATAATGATACTTAGAGATCATATAAAATAATACCCTAATATTAGAAGTCGGATATAATTTGGTTTCTTGCTCAAAGTGCAGGTCAGTGATCAAAAGGACTTATCTTTTGTGTTTGGTCAAAATCAGATCCCCGTGATAAGGAAACAAATGTTATTTTAGTTGTATATAGAAGGATTTATAGGTGGTTTTTGGTTTTCCATTTATAAGTTTGTATTACTTGAAATTGTTTGGTTGTAATTTAAGGTATAGTCAGAGATGTTGGATTCATCCAATGAATCACCATTTGTTGAGTATGCAACACACCCTCATAAAAAAATTCAATTTTAGGGTACCACTTTTGTTTTTAACCATTTTGTTCTTTCTTCTTCTTCTTTTTCCATAGGATGCACATTTGTCTTTTGTTAAGTTTATGCATTTTTTCCTTTATTTTCTTTGCATTTGAAATCTTAAGAAAACACAAAAACTATAATTTTCTATGTTAGGGAATGAGAGAAAAAGAGATCAAAATCACAATTTTCTCCAAAATGTGTTGATGAAGTCATCAGGGGTCGGGGAAAAAAGAACGATTCAACATATCCCAATGTCTGATCCTGATGAAAGCTTGAAGAAAAGTGTTTATGAGCCATTGACGTCGGGGAAACTAAGATTAAATGTGGATTATTCTACAATTAATTAAATGTTACATGCATATAGTAAGAGATTTTATTTAATAGAGCTATCTTATTTAAATTGCATGAATTGCTAGATGTTAGTTTTAACATTTCTTTATTTTTGTAAATTGTTTGATTGTTATTCAACACTTCAATAATCATATTAGTTTTGTGATCATTGATAGAGTAATAATTAAATAGTTGTTTGTCTATGAGGGTATGTTATTAGCTAAGTCTTCTATAGAATTATTTATGGGAAGAACACAATATAACTATTGATTTATTCTCATATTTATTTTTCTTTGAGAGTTATCTTTTGGGGAAGAATTGTTATCTCTCTTTCATACTTATTTTTCTCTAAAGATAAGAAAACAATAAAGTTTCTTGCTAGAATTAGTTCTTATAGAACCCAACATTGTTGATTATCTTTACCTACTATCCCATAAGTTTTTCTATAGGGAAAACTTCTTAGGTTATCTTTAAATTTCCTTTTATTTTACTTTTTTTTGTAGTAAACAAACATAAAATATAAAATGATAAAAATAACAAAGAGAGCATGATCAAACAACTTTTAAATCCCATAGAAAGGTTGTTAGACCATTAACTTGGAGGATTATTCCACACCAAACAGGGAGGAGTCTAATTGGGCCTTGTCCTTGGGTTTAATCTTTAATACTAAGCATTAAGAATGCATCCCCCTCAACACTCTCGAAGGGGAAATTTTATTAAATTAAATCATTCTCGTATGTTAGATTCTAATGTACTAATGGTAACTTATATATTGATAGGTGGCCATAACAACTATTTCATAGTTAGATGTTCTGTTCAAACCAAATGCATATCTATCTCCATAAATCTCTCCACAATATCTCCATGAATCTCTACACAAATCTTCGTCCCTAACTTCTCTCATTTTTCCTCATATCTAATTCATAGGTAGACTTATAGAATTAGTCTACATTATTACAAATTATTATATAGTTTACTCATTATTCATGATCACAAGTAGGAATTATTTAATCATACTCCTCAAATACATGTGCCCCAATCATTTGTCTTTTTCACTGGTCTTTTTTCATCGGTCTTATCTTCATCTTCATTCATCTTTGTCTTCACTACTCTCAGTCTTCTGTGATCTTTGGTATTCTTCATTCTTCATCCTCGATCTTCTTCATCTTGTACCTGCGAACATAAATAGTGTTTGTTGAAGTCCATATAAAAAAGTTACCATCCATCGAAATACATGGGTTGCTAGCCATTGTATTCACCATTTCTCTAGGAAACATTTTCTTGTACATGGTTCATCAACCATTCTTCCATCACATGTCTGCATACCTGTACCTTTTACTCCCCCTACATCATCATAATTCATCATCCTCGATTTTCTTTGGCTTACTTGTAACTAGACTCTCAATGCACCTGCATCATTTTTTCTTAGCATTAATATTTGTATTAATTTGAACACCCTTTTTAAAAAATTATATTATTATTTCTTTGACCAAGTCCCCCCCTTTTTTAACATTTATATTATTATAACCTTGACCAAGTTCCTTGATTCTCATATTTATTTTATTTTATTATTTTTATATCATTTTAATATTATTTATTAATGATTTTTAATGGTTAATTTTTTTCTCATCCTATATACTCTATTCACACGCTTACTCTTTTATATCTACAATAGTTTTATTTGGTTCCCCTAATGATGGGTGGAGTGTCCACTTGAAACATTGAAAAGCCTTAAAACTCCAAAGCAGTTCTACTCTAGAAAATTTATCATTATTATAACTAAGTTACTCTATGGTAGCTTCACACTCTATAACAATTGGATAAGATAACTCAAGGTACATGGGCATAATTTTTACATAAGGATAGAATTGGGAAACATGACTACAAAATAATGGAAACATAAGCATAACTGAAGAAATATTATTTTTACAAGGAAAAATGATAAGTAGAGGGTAAGGATAGAGAACTTTTCAAGTTGGGAAAACTCCGAGAGATGAAAGAATCATGTCTCAATAGTTAGAAGGTATCATCCATGAAAGATAAATATGCATAACCATAACATAACACCAATATCTATCCAGAATCCTACGGAATACATTAAATAACATAAGTAGATGAAATAACAACTAGGAGAGACTCGAACAAGAATATTTACATGGTAAAACCTCAAGATGGGGATACATCCATGAAAACTAGGTCTTTTATTCTTCAACAAATCTCCCAATAGAATAGCATGAGAATGCTCAAGTATGGAGCTCAATTGGGATCCATACAATCTATTAAAACACCTATGGAGCCTTGAATATCTCTCTTATATAGGTTTGAGAGATGGGAGAACAAACCCATGATGAATGTGGGATAAACTCACTTCTAAAATTTAGTGAGTTACAAAAGAATAATAATCCAATAATGCGGTTTATTTGAGATCTCATAAGTCTAATGATTCCTCATTATGTGTACAAATGCCTCAGAATAATGTTCTCGCAAGAGTCATAATGATAGGTTATACAACGACAAATGTGGCCATTAGACAATCATTACATTGGAACATTCTAACATTAACTTTCCATGTCAACGGGAAGAATAAGAACACATTTGGAAGAAGGTGGAATTACAATTAGATCCCACCTTGATTACAACTTCAAACATCTTGGTTAAGTTGCAAATATACGTGGACTTTGTTACCATCAAGGATAAGCCATCGAGTGAAACAATGTAGGGAACCATCAATAAACTATAGTCACATCCTCAAGAAAGTGCAAGGAAATGACATGTTTTCTGTCAAGAATCAAAGTGACAAATAAATGCATATTAAATCCCTAATAAGTTACAAGGAAGGGACACCTTTATTCCATCAAGAACGAATACAAGATGGAAAAAGTATGATGAAGCTAAATGTGATTTGACAGGTTGAAAGTGTCGACAATCCACTGAAATGATTCAACTAGGGACTTGAACATATGTACAAAACAAGTTCAACAAGTGTTGTAAAATATGCATGTCATGCAATAAGATAGACTCGACATCAATGCACCATGCCAAACAAAACACCAAAAAACTTTGTCATCACACTGAATATCTTAAATATAGGAATTATATGTCCAAACAACTATCATTGGTCCCAATATTACAAACAAGATAAAATCTTTGTAGAATATGTTTATATTTGTCAAAAGGAGAACTACCACTGATATGATATGAAGAAAGTGAATCAATAACACATGCAATATGAGAAGTGGCAGAAATATCACGCTAAATGGAATAGGAAACAAGACCAACCTTCTTGTCCTAGGAATCTTGAGTTTCCTCCTTTGATTTTACGTGTTCTTTAAACTTTTCGAAACAATTTTTCTCAACATGATAGTTTTCCCACAATACCTACATGGCTTCCATTGCTTCTTTTGAGAAGTCATTATTAGAAGTGTCAGAATATCAATGGGAAAAACAACATCATGAACTTGTCTTGCATCCTTTTTAGGTTATTCAGATTGATCTTCTCCATGATAAGTAACATGAGATTTCCCAACAACAATCCGGCATGAAAATATAAGCCTCTCATGTTCACAAATTAGGCCTTTACAAAGTTCTTCAAAGTCATGACTTCTAGGTTCCTATAGACATTTCAATTTCTTTATTGTGAGACTGCATTGAATATATCATAAATTGGAGGCAATTTCCTTTCCACTAAAATGGTAAGGATTGTATAATTTTTCTTGTAATCAACACCACAATTACTTAATTTCTCATTTCAACTAGAAATTATTTAATCTTCTTAAATCATTTAGATCTAAATCATGTAATTCTCTTTCGAGATAATAAGCATAAACATTGTTACTCTTGTCATACTTTGAAGCTAATGTATTCCATACTTGAATATGAAAATCTTCAAATCAATTTGTAACTATAGGTTATCAGACACTTAAATCAATTTGTAACTATAGGTTATCAGACACTTAGTGTCCAATAAATTCCCTCATTTATTCACAATGTTCTTCACATACAACCAATTTTTTGCATATAACATGGTTACCAACTTAATAAGAACTCTACATAGTTCTTCAAGCTTTTGGGGATCATATTTTTAATTCCCATTTTAAAATGGTATTACCAAGAGCACCCTCCCTCCCCTTTTATGTGGTTTTTTGATATTTTAAAATTTTTGTCCATAATGTTTCCACATTATTATTTTTTAAATACTTATTTTCATCTATTTTCATTTTTTCTAAAAAAAAATCAACTGTGTTTTTAGTCATGTTTTCATGCTTCTTTCAATTCTAAAAATATTTTTACCATTTACTTTTTAAAATTAAGATTTTCCATATAATCATGTCTCCTTACTCAATTTATTGTTCCATAATTTTAAACTATAGTGGAAAACATTATTTTTAACACATTGTTACCTTTTATCTCAATACATAGAAAATAATTGTAGCTAAATAACACTATTATTAAATATTTCTAGCAAAATATATAATTTAATTTTTTTTTATGAATTAAAAGTTAAGTAAAACTAAGAAAAAAGAATTGAAATTAAAAAAAAAAAAAAAAGAAGTTAAAAACAAATTTATATTAAAAAAGAAGATTAAAAGAAAACTTGAGAAAAAAATTAAAAATATATATGAAAACTAAGAGAAAATGAGAAAAAAAAAATTAAAAAAAAAAAAAAAAAGTAGAAGTAAAAACAACTTATGTCCCAAAAACTTTGAAAATGTTGAAAAATTTATATATATATATATATATATATGTATAATAAAATTAAAACCTAAAATATAAAATTTAATGCAAAATGTAAAAATATATACTAAAAAAAAAAACTTAAAAATTAAAAAAAAATAACATTCAAATATTAAAAATATATATATATATATATATATATATATATATATATGATGATGTGATGATGATGATGATGATTAACGCCCACTAAGACCAAATTATTCATCGGACCTTAAGAGGGTAAGGATTACCGTGATTTTAGAATTTTGTTTATGTGCTCCTAAAAAGCATTAAGAGAAGCTTTCTAAGATCACCATACTTTTGTTGAGTTAAGAGGTTAGGAAGGTTGGTAGTGTGGACAAATATTTTGAAAATGATCTAATATGGGTATAGGCTGACAATCTAAGAGAAAGCAGCTTTTCATCTCAACCTTCTTAGTGTCACAAAGCAGACACACTCTTCATCCCATGATGCTTTAGGAATTGACCAACGCCCGCCACTCATGAGCTCGTGAGAATTTTTCTTATTTTAGCAATCTTTATTTTTTTTCTTTACACTTTACAAAACAGATAGATAATTTTGATCTTCTAGATTAGGGTTGATTACATCCTTATAATAATCTTAATTTTCTTTTTTTTCCTCTAACTCTTTATCACACCACATTTTCTCCTTAAATTTTGATTTGACATTTTTTTAATAGTATCTTTATTCTGCAAAATGGTGTCTTCCATGATTCCCCAATAGTTTAGCCAAGACCGGACATCTTTATGCCATCCTTGTTTGAGTCGATGGTGGTTATGACTCAATTTTGAAGCAATTTTAGGAAGCCTCTTGTCTTGTATGTTGTTTAACTTGTTCTTATACATTAGGTATCTGGTCATAGCCATGCTCTCAATGGGGGAGAGTCTCGTTTCTAAGATGAGGATGGGATAGGGCGTATTTCCTTTAATTTTGAGATTATAGGTTATAAAATTATTTTGTATTTGCTCTATCTTTCTCCAGGATTCACAAGAGATGCTATAGCCCCAAACTTCACATCCATAAAGAATAGAAAGTGTAACAAGAGTCTCAAAGAGGAGTTTCTTTTTATCCCAACTCCAAAGGTCAGTTGATTTACAATTGTTTTCAAGCCCATAATAAGTTTTCCAAACCCCAATAATCTTTTTTCTCAATGCTATAATTCCAATTGAGCTTGTGGTGAATATCAATTCCAAGATATTTGTATGAAGTCACTTCCTCCAAGTTGTTGTTGTCATATACGAAGGTATCAAAAGGGATCTTATTGGATTTAATAATCATGACCTTAGTCTTATCAGTATTAACAGTCATACCCATATTGGAGCAAAACTCCTTGAGGATTCTTAGTTGGTTATATATATATATATATATTAAAAAAAATGATGTTTTCTTAAAATAAGGTTTTAGCTTAAGAAATTTTAGTATTTTTTTAATATTATTTTAAAATATTTTTTGAATTTTGTTTTATTTTAATATTTTTTTGTTTTTTTTAACGTTTCAATGGTTATTTTATGAATTTTTTTTTAAATAATAAATAAATAAAATTATTGTTTTACCGAGAAATTTTAAATTTTTTTCATTTATTTTTAGCTTTTTTTCCCGCCTTTTTAGTGTTATTTTTTTAATTTGGCTTTTGAATGTATTTTTTAAATGTATTTTTCTCTTCATTTAAAAAAAAAATGCAAAGTTTTTCTCCTTTCTCTTTATTTATTTTTTAATGTAAATTTTAAAAAAAAAAAATTACAAAAGAGATTTTCAAGTGACCATTTAAGATCCAATTTTGGGTTTTTTATTTGCATAGGATCTGTTGTCAAGGCCACGGTTTGAATTATGTTGTAATTAGCTATAATTTTAATGTTTAGAAAAAAGCATTTTACTTTAGGTAGCGTCACGTTTTTATTTAGGTGTTAATTTTAAGGTTTTCCTGAGCTGTTGTATGAGTTTTGAAGGTCATGCTTAAAAAATGTTGTAATTTTGACCTTGTTAGAAAAAATAGTGCTACCGATAGCACCATTTTTTTATTTGGGGGTTGATTTTCATGTTTTTTATGCAAAAATATGGGTTTTAAGGGCTAGAGTTCTCATTTTGAAGTCACAGTTCTCGTTAAGTCGGTAACTTTGTTGTATTTTTTAAAAAACAAAAATTATGTTTTCCATTTAAATTATTTTTTATTTTTTTCTCCTTTTTAGGGTTTTTCTCTATATATTTGTTTTTTTATTTTTAATATTTTTTCCTTTTATGTGATTTTGTTTGTAATAGTGTTGGTTTTTTAGACCATAGTCTAAAAAACGTTGCAATTTTAAACCCAAAACAAAAAACAAAAGTCCTACTTATAACACTACATTTCGATTTGAAGGTTGATTTTGTAGTTTCTTTTTGCAACGATACTGGTTGTCAAGGCCATGGCTTTAAAAAAGTTGTAATGTTAACCCTGAAAAAAATGGGGTGTTATTGCTAACACCACTTTTTGATTCAAGGGTCGATATTAACGTTTTTGTTTGGAATGGTATCAGCTATCAACGCCACAATTTCAACCAAGTTGTAATCTTAAACCCAAAAAAAAAAAGGATGATGCTGGGAACACCACTTTTTGTTTTGGGGGGTTAATTTTAAGGTTTTTGTTTGCAACTTAATGAGGATTTAAGGTTGTGGTGAAAAAATGTTGTAATTCTAACTCTTAAGAAAAAAAAATGATTTTGGGAGTGCCACTTTTCAATTTGAGTGTTGATTTTGGTGATTTTGACCCAAAAACATGGGTATTTAGGGCTAGAGTTCTTGTTTTGAGACCACAAATTTCATCAAATTCGTAAATAAATTTAAATGTGTTAATTTTGATGGATTGCTTGAACCACATTAAACTAGCATTCTCTCTTACGATGAAAACTTTAATTACGTTAATAATGAAGAGAATGTAAGTATTTATTAATGCATTATTATGTCTATATCCCTTAGACAAATTCTGAACATATGTGATCCGGATTGGATCATTATATTATTTTTCAACTATCTTAGTACTTCATGGATGGAAAAATTGGAGGAATCGACTTGCATGGTCATTTTGGCGGCTAGTCCAAATTTGGAAATTTGCGTCCAAAAAACCATCTAAAATCTCTCGGAGTCATTTTGAGGCATCAAACCACACTTTCAATGGAATTGTTTTTTCAATATAGTTAGTTTTGAGAATTGAACTTAAATCCAAAGTATGTGCCAAGCTAGAGAATTATACAACTCCGAGATCGTTCTCCCATTTCCCTTTCACCACAAGTTTTTCGCAAGATGTTGAAGCTCCCATAGCCAACACTTACCTTTAAAGGAGAAGACAACAAATATTTTATGAAGAAACATAACAATGGCCTGGACCTTCTGCCTGAATATTTGAAGAATCTTATGTCTATTCCAGAAGACATAACCAGGATCCAGGTCAATTCTTTTAAAAACCCCTTTCAAGAGATTGTGTGGTTGTTCACCAGGTTGACAGGTCAGGAAAGCACAGCTACCATTTCCCACATGATTTTACATATTTTATATTTTACAGTAAAAGAACATGCTATCTTTGAGTGGGAAAAATTGATTTCTATCGAAATCTCATCACTGTTATCACACTACAAAAGGGACAAAAAAATATTTATGGCTTCCTATTTGGTATTTGTTATAGTGTATTGTTGTCAATTTCCAAACTTGACTATAAGTAAGAGGGTGAATTGTGAAATAGATCCAGTTACCTTCTGGTATCAGGCATTGTGGAGACACAAGACCTCTCTGTATTTTTATGAAGTTTACAATGATTTTGTCTCAATCTTCAAAGGGCTATTGTTTGGTGAAAATACCCCAAGGATATCTGACCAGGCTAACAAATTCTTAGAGAAAAAGGGAACGATAGAACAGATGGAAAATCATAGTGTCATCAGGATATTTTGTTCCAAAGAAAATCCCTCTTTTCTTCCATATCGTGTATCTAACAAATTGTTTATTACAGAGGTGGATACAAATTCTGGCTACATGTTTTCCATGAAAAAAGGAAAAAACAATTCATCCCCTTTCCATGGAAGATTGGAGATTTCATTTTCAAAAACATAAATAAAATTGACGAGTTTGCAAGCCATTTTAGCAATGTGAACTTAAAGTATGTTGAAAAGATCAAGGGCTTTGATCCTAACAAAATGTTTGTGGAACACATGCTTTCGGTAGGATTCAGTAACTCGTTCATCCAGACATACTTGAATATAATGAAGATGAAATAGACAATTGGTTAGTTGATTATTCCGTGAAAAATCAAGATATTAAGGAAGCAATACATGGTATTTCTCTTGACTTGAGAGACTTGGAAGTTGAATTATTCAACATTATAATCATGCATGAAATAAACATCGCACCAATGAAAAATTGTATTGAAGATTGGTTCAAAAAGGAAATTGACAAATTAACAAAAGAAGGGAAAGAAACGGTTGAGACGGTTCCAATAACCGTCAATGAAGACAATAAAATGATAGCAGTAAGCAAGTAAAAGTGAGAGAGACCATCATAGTAAGTTCATGTTGATCATATCTTGTTTTCTTTATTTGTTTTTTATCCGGTTACTCTACTTCTTTTACTAGAAAGGTTTAACCAAAATCTGATAACTTCTCCCTATCTTCTTTCCAGGTCTTTCTACTCTGTCATCGCCCACCTTCCTCCTTCTACAACTTACTTCTTGTTCGTATTTGCTTTATATTCTGCAGGAGCCCCAATCTCAGTCCTAAGGACAAACACATTTAAATTTCAAGGCTTTGTAACAGACTATATATTTTTCAGAAATCCCAAGAGAACTATTTCGGGATCAGTTTTGACTATACTTTGTAACTTTGAGTTTTGAGTATAAAGTATTTGAGATTGATCTATCATTATCTTTCTTTGAGCTCCCCATGTTTTTACTCTATTAAAGTTCTCTTATGCATGCAGACCATCTTCTTTTATTTTATGTGATCATAAATCTTTAGTTTAACTATAATGGATGTGAGGAAATTTTGTCTATCTTTTTCAATTGTATGAAGTGTGTAGTTCCTGGTCATTTCTCAAGAACTCTCTTTAAAAAACAAAGCATTTTATTTCTTGTTATTTTTTCTTGCAATCTTTATATTTCTTTGATTATCATGACAGACTTTTTCAAAGTCCTATATTCTAAAAATCTAGAGTTCCAAGAAAATCTTAAAACAAAGAGGAGTACCACCTCCATAAAAACGCAGGGGGATTTATATCCCCGTGAGGTTGTCATTTCGGTCCTGACGGATTCAAGCATCAACATTTTTGGCCACCATACTGGGGAATTGAATTGAAATTTGAAATATGGTTTAGCACATTTTGAAAGATACGTGACTTTGCTCCAGGTTGATCAACCCCACCTGGAAATTGGATTCAATAATGAATGA
>SNQJ01S0001487.1:358631-377353 GCA_010110895.2 Picea sitchensis | reverse complement strand
ATAAAGGAGGAGTGATGATTAAGGTCCCTCGTGAACCCAGGAGACCCTTCTCTTTCAAAAATAAAGATAATGAATTAATGGAAGATTATATAGACGCGAAGATCGAAAACTAGGTTATCTTAGACATGAAGTAGATTGAAGACCTAGAGCAAACCCAAGATATGAAGAATCAAGAGCATCAATTTGAAGGATATTAGAGGATGTCATTTGATCGAGCTTGCTCAAACTTTGGGAGTGGAGTTGGAATTGTCATTGTTAATCCGGGAAAGATTGTGCACCCACATGCTATCAGACTTGAATTTGCATGTATCAATAATGAGGCAAAATATGAAGCTTTGATTCAAGGAATGATCCTTGCACAAGAAATGAAGATAAAACATCTAGTTGTGACCGGTGACTCTGAGTTGGTGATAAATCAAGTTACCCATAGGTATAAAATTAAAAAGGAAAGACTCAAGTTATATTTCAAAAGAGTTAATGAATTGATAGAATCTTTCAACGTTTCTTTCATTCAAAGGGACAAGAATCAGAAGGCAGATTCGTTGGCTTTGGTGGCCTCATTGTCAAACTCGAATGATGTTCAAAGCAAAATATATTTTCAAGTAAAAAGAGTATTCTGACCTTCTGTTCCTAATAACCAGGAATATTTACAAGTATTTAAGAATGATGAACAATTGGAAAAAAAATGGTTGAACGATGATGATGATGATAAAGACAATCACATAATTATTGTCCCGGGGGATTGTATTCAATCTGAGTCTCTTTTTATAAGAGACAACCATGCTAAGAGTCTCTTGGAAGAAATTTCACTTTGAAAGGTTGTGCACAATTGAAGAGGTTGATCAATATGTTGCATTATTTAAAGAATATCTTGATATGTTCACATGGAGATATGACGATTTGAAGGCTTATGATAAAACAATATTTCAACATATTATTCCCTTGAGAGAAGGGGCAAATCTAGTCAAGCAAAAAACAAGGATGATGAACCCCAAATTAAAACCTCTGGTAAAGGTTCAATTGGAGAAATTAAAGAAGGATGGAATAATATACCCCATTAGATATTATAATTGTCTTTCAAATATTGTGATAGTAAGAAAGAAGACTGGGGAGATTCGGATGTGTGTATATTTCAGGGATCTTAACAAAGCAAGTATAAAGGATAATTATCCTTTACCTGACATGGAGTTTTTTCTCCAACAAGTCACAGGATCAGCCTGCATGTCCATGTTAGATGGTTTTTTGGGGTATAATAAAGTCTTGGTTGTTGAAGAAGACATAGCAAAGACATCATTCATAACACCTTGGGAAACATATGCATATGTTAGGATGCCCTTTGGTTTGAAGAATGCAAGAGCTACATTTCAGAGGGCTATGGATAATTCTTTTAAGGGGTTGATAGGAAAATTCATGGCGGATTATCAAGATGAATTAACAATACATTAAAAAACAAGGAATGATCACATTCATCACTTGAGGAAAGTTTTTGACAGGTGTAGATTATATGGTGTTTCCTTAAATCCAAATAAATGTTTATTCATTGTAACTCAAGGCAAATTGTTGGGTCATATTGTATGCAAGGAAGGAATCTATATAGATCTGGAAAGAGTTAAAACTATAAATGAACTTAAACCGCAATCATCTAAGAAAGGAGTTCAATCATTCTTCGGAAAGATCAACTTTGTACGAAGATTTGTCCTTGACTATGCAAGTATTGTGAAGTCGATCAATTTATTGTTGAAAAAGCTCCAAAGGTTTGAATGGACACCGGATACACAAGAAGCTTTCAATAATATCAAAAGGGAAATCATTGCAGCTCCAGTCCTAATTAGTCGAGATTTCCAAAGAGACTTCATCATTTATTCATTTGCTATAGAAACGGTGGTTGCATCTATTCTTACTCAGAGGAATACCAAGGGTGATGAACTGTTGATTAGCTTCATGAGAAAGACCCTTCATGATTATGAATTGAGATAATCAGAATTGGAGAAACAAGCCCTATCTCTTGTAAAGGCGATGGTGCACTTTTAGACTTACATATTAAATTCTCATGTCATTGCTTATGTTCCATCCTCTCCTGTGAAGATGCTTTTAAATCAACAATTGAGAGAAGGAAAATGGGCAAATTGGCTGGCAAAAATTCAAGAATGTGACATTGAAATCAAACCTTTAAAGGCAGTCAAAGGACATGGTTTATGTAAACTCATTGCAAACAATGATTCTTTGGATGGAATGATTTCAATTTCAGTAGAAGAACCCATGGAAGATTTAGAATGGTATAGAGATATTACATTTTATTTGAGGTCTGGACAATTCCCATTCACCTTGAACCCTAAAGAGAGAAGAACATTGAAGATTAAATCTATTTAATATGTGATGATTGTTGATATATTGTTCCAAAGGAACTATGATGGTATATTGTTGAGATGTGTTGATGAATGGAAATCTCAAGAATTGATGGAAGAATTCCATGAAGGAATATGTGGTGGACATTTTGCGCCCACCACCACTGCTCATACGATAATAAGAGTTGGGTTTTATTGGCCATAAATTTTTAAAGACTCTTATGCCACCATAAGGAAGTGTGTATCTTGCCAACAATTTTCAGGGAAAATGAAAAAATCTACAATTCCATTACAACCTATCTCCGTAGAAAAACCATTTTCCCAATGGGGACTTGATGTCATTGGGCCAATAAACCCGAAGGCAAGCAAGGGGCATATATATATTCTCGCCACTACATATTATTTTACAAAGTGGCTAGAAGCAGTGGCATTAAAAAAGGTTGATTCTGAAGAGTTGATTAAGTTTCTCAAAGATAATATTTTGTCAAGATTTGGTGTCCCAGAAAAATTCATCACTAATAATGGGTCGATTTTCATCGGTTCAAAATTTACAGAATTTTGTGGAGAAAATGGAATTGTTATGGGGAAATCATCAAACTATTATCCACAAGGGAATGGGCTTGCAGAATCCACCAATAAGACACTCATTCAGATATTGAAGAAAAATGTTGATAAGAACCAAAGGAATTGGCATCTAAAGTTGATTGATGCATTGTGGGTGAGCAGGATGACTCAAAAAGACAACACTGGGATGTCTCTATATACATTGGTTTATGGGAAAGAAGCAAAGATGTCAATCAGCCTTGAGCTGAATGCATTGACTTTTGTGGTTAATACAGAGGATGCAGAATATTTTTCACCTATGCAAAAGAGGGTTGATTAGTTATTGAAATTGAAGGAAGAACGAAGTAAAGCCATGAACAGAACTTCTCAGAGACAACAAAGTGTCAAAAAATATTTTGAACAGAATACAACCATAAATAATTTTCAGAGGGGAGAACTGGTGTTACTCTGGAATAAAACTAAGGAGAAACCATCGATGCACACAAAATTTGAAGCACTTTGGATCAGACCGTACATTATTGAAAAAATCCTCGGTTTCAATTCTTATATGCTCAAAGATATGAAGGGTAAAATGTTGATGTTGCATGTTAATGGGAAACATTTGAAAGGATTATTCACCTGAAATTTTCTCATTTCCTTGTACATAATTTTCTTTTATTTAGTTTGTATATTCTTACCGTTGAGTCCATATCCCAATGAATGGAAGCACCTGTCATGAAGATTCTAGATTCTTGACAACCCATAAGGGGTTATCATCCCACAGTTGGAGCCAGTTGTTGAGATCAATTCCCGCTTCCAAAATTTCCTTCCTCTTTCTATTTTCCCAACTTCTTTTTTCCATTTATTTTCCCTCTTCTATACCTACCCTTGTTTCCATTTTTCATTCTTTCCCTTCTTCTGTCTCTTTCTAGTTACCATGCTTAGTCGTATTTCAAAAATCAAAGGGTTCAGGGGTAGGCGGGTTCGCGACCTTCATCCCCATCCAATTTCCTATGTCACAATTCTAACCGATCGACTTTCTCTATTATACTTAGCCTTTTTTCAACTTCCCAGGTTCAAGCCTTCATTCTCCAAGTTCCGCGATCTCCACTTTGCACCCAAAATTCTGTGATCCACATTACAACCATCAGATATGTCGCGGGCCCGAAGCCCCTAAAGCGTTTTATTTCTCTTGCATGAAAGTTTGGCCAACCGCTTTTCTACACTTAACATATTTTGGATCATCTAGAACCACGGGTTGGCGGATTCATGAAAAACTTCATATTCAGATATACTCTCGTCTATCCCCGCCATTCTCGTACGTTTTCCAATATGCATTAAATGTCGTTTTATGCTAACAATTGATTATGCAGGATCCAGAAAGATTTTTATTAATGGAGAAATACTTGAGGAGATTACTCATTAAATTGCATTAATTCGCCATTCGCCAAAGGATTATATTATTTTCATCTCTCCGAAAGGATTTATTTCAAGTTATTATTCAGCTGAAAAATACTCTCGTCAACCTAATGGCAGTAGCAACTAGACAACAGTTTTGTGGTGATACTTTAAATACATTTGGTCATGAATACCAGAACTTTCAGTGGTCCAGAGCATATTCATATTACTCCTCTCCTCCTGCACAGAAGGACGTAATCTGGGCATCCGGAATCGCTCGCGTAGGGTGTGTTCTAGAGGTATTTGACTACAAAGAACTTGTTGCATGGTGAGTTGAGAAGTACGTGCCAAGCCATAGAATTATACAAAACCAAGATCATTCTCCCGCTTCCCTTTCACCACAATTTTTTTGCAAGATGTTGAAGCTCCCAGAGCCAAAACTTACCTTTAAAGGAGAAGACTGTAGAGATTTTCTAAAGAAACATAAACAATGGCTTGTACCTCCTGCTTGAATATTTGGAAAATCCTGTGTCTATTCCAGAAGACATAACCAGGATCCAGGTCGATTCTTTTAAACACCCCTTTCGAGAGATTGTGTGGTTGTTTACCAGGTTGACAGGTGAGGAAAGCACTACTACTATTTCCCCATGATTTTATATATTTTATATTTTACAGTAAAAGAACAAGTTATCTTTGACGGGGGAAAATTGATTTCTATCGAAATCTCATCCCAGTTATCACACTACAAAAGGGACAAAATATTATTTATGGCTTCCTATTTCGCATTTGCTAGTGTATTGTTGTCAATTTCCAAACTTGAYTATAAGTAAGAGGGTGAATTATGAAATATATCAAGTTAGCTTCTAGTATCAGGCATTGTGGAGACACRAGRCYTCTCTGTATTTTTACGAAGTTTACAATGATTTTGTCTCARTCTTCAAAGGGATGTTGTTTGATGAAAATACCCCAAGGATATTTGACCAGGCTAAAAAATTCTTAGAGAAAAAGGGAACGATAGAACAGATGGAAAATCACATTGTCATCGGGATATTTTGTTCCAAAGAAAATCCCTCTTTTCTTCCATATCATGTATCTCACAAATTGTTTATTATAGAGGTGGCAAGGCAATACAACTTTTGGCTACATTTTTCCATTAAAAAAGGAAAAAACAATTCATCCCCTTGCCATGGAAGATTGTAGATTTCAACAATGTGAACTTAAGGTATGTTGAAAAGAACAAGGGCTTTGATCGGTAGGATTCAGTAACTCGTTCATCCAGACATACTTGAATATAATGAAGATGAAATAGACAACTGGTTAGTTGGTTATTCCGTGAAAAATMAACATATTCAGGTAGCAGTACATGGTATTTCTCTTGACATAAGAGACTTGGAAGGTGAATTATTCAACATTAAAATCATGCATGAAATAAACGTTGCACCAATGAAAAACTATATTGAATATTGGKTCAAAAAGGCAATTGACAAATTAACCAAAGAAGGGTAAGAAACAGTTGAGACGGTTCCTATAACCATCAATCAAGACAATAAAAGGACAAAAGTAAGCAAGTAAAAGTGAGAGAGACCATCATAGTAAGTTCATGTTGATCATATCTTACTTTCTTTATCAATTTTTCATCCAGTTACTATGCTTCTTTGACTAGAAAGGTTTAACCGAAATCTGATAACGTATCCATGTCTTCTTTCTAGGTCTTGCTACTCTGTCATCGCCCACCATCCTCCTTCTACAACTTACTTCTTGTTCATATTTCCTTTAGGGTCCGCGGGAGCCCCAATACCAGTCCTAAGGACAAACGCATTCAAATTTCAAGGATTTGTAACAGACTATATATTTTTTAGAAATCCCAAGAGAACTATTTCGAGATCAATTTTGATTGTACTTTGTAACTCTCAATTTTGAGTATAAAGTATTTGAGTTGATCTATCATTATCTTTATTTGAGCTCCTTGTGTTTTTAGTCTATTAAAGTTCTCTTATGCATGCAGACCATCTTCTTTTATTTTATGTGATAATAAATCTTTAGTTTAACTATGATGGATGTGAGGAAATTTTTTCTATCGTTTTCAAGTGTATGAAGTGTGTGATTCCTGGTCATTTCTTAGGAACTCTCTTTAAAAAACAAAACATTTTATTTCTTGTTATTTTTTCTTGCAATCTTTATATTTCTTTGATTATCACGACGGACTTCTTCAAAGTCCTATATTCTAAAAATCTAGAGTTCCAAGGAAATCTTAAAACAAAGTGGAGTACCACCTCTATAAAAATGTAGAGGGTTTTGTATCCCCGTGAGGTTGTCATTTCAGTCCTGACGGATTCAAGCATCAACAATGGGATTGGTAGGAGAAAATTCAATCATGATGGCACACAAATGGGATGGAATCCCATTTGCTAGGCAAGGTACCTTGGGACTTATTTTCCAGCGGGATCAGGGATGTTGCAGCAACAGAGAGTCACAGAAATGGCATAGATGAGATGCAACTCCCTAGGGCCTGGACGTAGCACTTAGATCCTGAACGTTGGACCTAGTTTGATGATGATGCCATCTTCTAGGGTTTGATGGAGCTAGGGTTTGGTGGATTCTTGGGGTATTGATGACGATTGGTATGATTTTTAATCTGGAGAGACATCATTTTCCTCCACTCCAATATGGATTGATGCCACAAGGCCTTTGGAGGCTCCCTCGTTACCTAAGGAGACTCGACGTCTCACGCGTGTGAGTTATTATGATGTATTTTGCACATTTCACTTTTTGTAAAGGTTAAATGAGGGGTCGACCCCACTAAAATTGAAAATTGGTTATGTTATGTGGACAAAACAAGGTTAGCCTCATATAAGAAGGCCAGTGCTACCTCTTTTCATTTCATCATCATTCCTTCACCATTTCTGAGGTGTTACTTCTGAAATATTCGCGCTTTTGGGGGTTACTAGACTCTCTCTCTCTCTCATGTGTTATGCTTCAAAAGGATCTCTTGTGGATGTTTGGCTTATTTTGGGTGGATATTTCTATAATTAGGGTTAATTTATCTTGGTTTCTTGGATGAATTAAGTAAATTTACGCAATTCTTGTTCATGATATTGATTTTTATGGTGAAATTGTTATTTTGTTGCAAGAAATCTTGTTTATTGAAACCCTGAGAGAGGAACATAAGTGCTTCTTCCTCTCATAAGGTTATATTTGTCTAAAGTTGGTTAATTGTCTTTGTTAGGGTTAGAACCCTAAAGCCCTAAAGTGATAGCACTTTAGGATTTTAGCCCTAAACATTTGATCTTTGACCTAGTTGAAGCTACAAGAAGGGAGAAATGATATATAGGGCCCAAATGTGCTTTCACCCTAGATATCCTTCTCCTCAAGATCTAAATCTTAAGGCCCAAATGTGATTGCAACTTATGGTTTATATCCTACTTCTTGGTTTCAAGTTGATCAACTTTCAATCTTGGATGCATTGGAGACTCCATTATCCCTAAAAAGGCATTGATCTTGAAGCGACTATGTGTTGAATTTGTAACATACCCAGCCCCCAGCTGGGTCACGTAACTATTAAAATGACCCAAACAAAATTTTTGAAACCAATTCTAAATGCAGAAATAACATACACAACATGACATTCAAGCTTACACAATGGTCCATGATAATTAAAAATGTTGATGCAATTGCTTAACTTTGCATAGCAGCAACTAAATGCACACAACATTATTCAACCACATAAATAGAAATATGAATGCATCATTCTGCTCACAATAAGCAACAATAATCAAATATTTCTTAGAGTAAAACGCACAACAACTATATCAACGTTGTACATGAATAAACATAACAAATAAGAACACGTATCTTATAAAATATGCAACTCATTGTAGAGGACGAACGTTCCTCCCAACCATAGTCTTGTTGTTCTAGTTCTCAACAACAAGTCACCCCGAGCTCGGGCTATGAATCCAAAAGAGATGGTGGTCCCTAAGGCTAGCTAATGCCCCCCTCTCAATAGTCAACTCTCATAGCTAATTACAATCCACCAACTCTCTTCCCATCAACATGAACAACCCAAGGGATGGAATCCCCCTTCACTGCTCACAGTCCCTCCAGCCTTTCCACTCCCCTTCAGGGCTTCCAACACAGGTTCGACAAGAAATTGCTTTGTTAGAACCTTGGGAATTCTACAACTGCAATAAGAATTCTCCCAAAAACAAAACACGTGCTTCCCATTATGAAATTTGAACAACACATTACTCCTAGGCATGCAACCTCTTTCTCCACAAATTTCCAGCTCCAAAAAACTACCAAATTTTTCCACAACATCTACCTTCAAGCTTCAACACTCATAACTACTTTGTTGGCCAGAAAACTCCGTGTAAAAATAACTCTCCATGCAAAAACATGAATATGTCATTATGGTCTCCTATCCATACAAATTTTCTCTCTTTCTCTTGCTTGCTTGACTTGCACTCTTCCCCAAGCTACTTGTACTCATCCCCCATGCTCTCAATACTTATGGGAAGTGACTCTCACACCAACCCTCTTACATGAATTTAATGATTGGGCTCTAGAACTGATCTGAAAATACCAAACAAGTTATGATACCAACTTGATCCTTAAATATCAACAAACTCTTATACCAATTCATCCCAAAGAAACCTTAGATGTTAATACACATACACATCCGACCAGATTCGAGAAATTGAAGATCACTTGATTATTTCCAAAATATCATGTGAATATGCTAATTGTCCACAAACTTCATTAATATTGATGAATAACTGAAATGTAAATGAGATGACACAACATAAAATAAAAGAACTCAAATTACATATGTAAATGGCATACATCACTGCATCTTCAAAGTCCCTTTAAATAGCATGATTGTTCTTCATCATCTCAAAATTCTAAATTACATTACAATATAAACCTACAAAAACATAATTTGAAGACACTCCGAAAATCCATTGCTCAAATGCAGAAACAGAGTACATCGTTGAATTCTTGGTGAAAAATCGTGTAAAATTGATATTAAATACTTGAAATTTCGTCAAGATGACCCCCGACATGCTTTACGGTGTATCCCGGTACCCTTTGTACTCTCGGCACGCATTATGAGACCAAATTTTGCATAAAAAAATGTGTATAGTTCCTTGGAATGTGCATACAACATTAGGTTGTGTGCCCATTAAATAGGGCGCGCCCCTAACTAAATCTTGAAATTCATGGCACCAACATTAATCTAATCCGTGGGGGAATCCCATAACAATATGAATTGTTGGTGTAATGGTTAAGTCGTTATATATATAAATGGCAAGTAGGGGGTTGAAGCCCGACTGACCGCCACATTTTTCAGCATGTTGTTTTATTGTTTATCATATGGTTAAAACCATGTGATATGTATAGTTGAAAACCTCTTAACTTTTGGCATAACATATAACTATATGTATAATATATAACCAACCTTCGTGAATATAGTAGTTAACCATTGCGCAAACAAAGTCTGGTTATATGGCATGTATCAAGACCAAGGTCAAAGGGTCGAGAGCTTGGGCCCTTGGCCCTTTGGCCACCCATATGAAACTTAATATAACCTTAAATGTATAACGTGTCACTTATATACTAACATTGTGTGGCATGTTGGTAGAGTGGGCTTTGTTAAGACTTATGGATGTTATGAAGGTCACGGGTTTGACCCACTTCGACTCCATAACTTTAAATACACATTGACCCATATTGGCCAATGGGAGGTTGCCACGTGGCAGTCTCTCATTGGCTCTTCAATGCCACATGTCATAATATAAATGAACCAATTGTCTGCCACTTGTCAACCTGTGGTTGGACTACCTAGAGGTACGATCAGCTGCCCAGTCACTGCCAATTGGGTTCCATGTGTTACCCTTGCAGTGATGACACGTGTCACCTTTTTATTTACCCAAGTACATTCACTTTTGGCTTTTTGTCAGGTTTGAATGGAACTTTGACCGCTTATATCTTTTGCATACGAGCTCTGTTTGACGCGTTGTTTGCATTGTTGGAAAGCTAACAACGAGCTCTACGCAATAATGTCAATTTCTCGATCATTTGAGATGGTTGAATTTTGAGCTTTTCTGGACCCTCTGGGATCTCTGTGATCGTTATGAATCCTCCTAGACCTTTGTGAGCATTCATTGGATCCTCCTAGATCACACCTCCCCGCTGAAGAACTTTTGGACCTCCAAAAGTATAAACTTTACAACTTAGTGATGATAAGTCTAACTCACTCTTCCATCTTGTTGAAATGTTCATATACAGTAACTTAGTGATGAAACTTCTTCACTTTTCCATCTTGTTGATTCTTTTGGAAATAAGTCTTCATCTTGGGTATTCGATCTTAGGTACTAGATCAATGCACTTATGTCTGCTTTTCTAGAATATAGCTCTGACTCTGGACTCTGGCACTGTAGCTAATATGATATATATAGATCTGGTTTTGTCTTATAAATTCCCTAACAACAAAAGTCATGTTCACTGAATCTCTACAATACTTGTACATGTATTTCAACATCCACTCCCATCTCCTTCTATTGAAGATAGTCCATCTCGGCCAATATGAAACCAAGTCGAATGTTGATCTATGCCTTGCCCATTTGGACTCTTCGTTATGCTTGATGTATCTATAGAAGTCCCTGAATGAATACTCTGTCCATTGTCGCTTCTTCCTTGAAAAACAATTTTGATTGTACTATTATCATATGTACTTGATTGCTTATATTCAAGGTATACATCCATATGAACATGACATAAATTTAAAAGATGCTTATAACATGCACCTTTATATGCCTCTTAAAAGAGAATTATTCAAAAATCAAGTGAGAATGGTTTCGCCTCACTTGCCCAGTATCATTCATCCTTTCTGCTTGGATAACAAGCACCTGACTCATAACAACCATAATGAATATTGAAACAACATTGTTGATTAAGTTAACCATTCCCTTAAATTGACAAACTTTACCATTCATTGTTGTAGTAGATAACCATACTCCATTGATTAGTAATAAAACGGTCATCAAAACTATATGTATAGATGTGAAAGAGGATGAACCATCAACATATATTTCCTTCTTAACAGGAACAACATCAACCAAAGGACATGTTCTTCTTTCAATCGTAAGATGTAGATCTAGAACCTGGATACTAGCATTAGCTAGCATGTGCCCCCTAGTGACAACTGTCAAATTCGCCTTCATTCGATGAGCTGTCACAATGAACTCAATCTCATCCTTAAAAAGATAATACATGTTATCTACCCTCTAGAAAATGGCCTTCCTGTCATACAAGTATGGACTTCCCAAAACCATGTCGCAAATTTCAAGTGGAACAATGTCTAATTCTACCTCATCAATGAAACTAGATGTGATCGCAAACCGTAACTTGCATTGTTTAGCTACATGTACCTGAGCATTATCACAAATCCAACCCAAAGGATATAGTCTTGGTTGAGGCCTAGTTTCCAATCCCAATTTCTAAACAACTTGCTCTGAAATAAGATTCACTTGTGATCCACTATCTACAAGTGTATCAATCTTAATGTGCTTTGAGATAACTTGTAAATGAAACAAGTCTTGTATTTGTCTTCCATCAGGGATTACTTTAGACTTTGTAGAAGAAGTACGCAAACTGAAACTTGCAACAGAAGATTCACCTTTGATGCCCATAGTTGTAACCTTAGTTTCATCCTCATAATCGGATCCAAGATCATGAACTATGGTCATGGTCTTCTTTTTATCCTTTCTAGGTTGAGCCTACTTTGGCTTCAATTATGGATGCAACTTCCAACAATTATTCTCATCATGCCCTTTCTTCTCGCAATGAGAACATGTATACTTCTTCCTTTCTTTACCCTTCGACTACTTCTCGAAGTTATGATGATTCATTTTGGCTTTACCACCAATTCTCTTTGCCTTCTTTCTATCCTCATACATTTCTTCCACCTTGGCCTTCATTGTTATGGACACATAAAATAATGCATCTTCAGTACCTAAAGGATTTGGATTAGAACAATCCTTGTCTTTTGTTGAAGCCATTTCTTGCTTACGAAATGCACACCTCGAACCAATCTTAGGAATGTACTCTTTAAATGATCCTTTACCAAGATTGAGTTTGGAGTAAGCATTCACTTGCAAATAAACGTTAAAACCAACTTTGATACCACATGATCTRAAAATACTTAACTAGTTATGATACCAACTTTATCCTTAAATATCGACAAATTTTCATACTAATTCAGCCCAAATAATCCTTAGATGTCAATACACATACACATCCGACTAGATTCGGGAAATTGAACATCGCTTGACTATTTGCAAAATATCATGAGAATATGTTACGTGTCCATAAACTTCATTAATACTAATAAATAACTTGAAATGTAAATGAGATGACACAACAGAAAATAAAACAACTCAAATTACATATGTAAATAACATACATCATTGCATCTTCAAAGTCCCTTTAAATAACATGATTGTTCTTCATCATCTCAAAATTCCAAATTACATTACCATATAGGCCTACAAAAACAATATTGAAGACACTTTGAAAATATGCTTCTCAAGTGTAGAAATGGAGTAAATGGTTGAGTTCCTAGTGGAAAATCATGCAAAATTGATATAAAATACTCAAAATTTTGTCAAGGTGACCCTAGCATGCTTTACGGTGTAGGCTTGTACCCTTCGTACTCTCGGCACACATTACGAGACCAAATTTTGCATAAAAAAATGTGTGTGTGGTACCCTGGAATGTGTGTACAACATTGGGTTGTGTGCCCATTAAATAGGTCACACCCCTAACTAAATCCCAAAATTCATGCCACCGCCATTAATCTAATCTATGGGGGAATCCCATAACAATAGGAGTCATTGGTGTAATGGTTAAGTCGTTGTATATATAAATGGAAAGTTGGGGGTTCAAGCCCCACCCACTACCACATTTTTTAGCATGTTGTTTTATTGTTTATCATATGGTTAAAACCATATGATATGTGTAGTTGAAAACCTCCAAACTTTTGGCATAACATATAACTATATGTACAATATATAACCAACCTTCGCAGATATAGTGGTTAACCCTTGCGCGAACAAGGTTTGGTTATATGGCATGTATAAAGGACAAGGGTCAAGGGCTTGGGCCCTCGGTCCTTTGGCCACCCATATGAAACTTAATATAACTTTAAATGTATAATATGCCACTTATACACTAAGTAACATTGTGTAACATGTTGGTAGAGTGGGCTTTGTTAAGACTTATGGAGGTTAGGGAGGTCATGGGTTCGACCCCCATCGACTCCATAACTTTTAATACACATTGACCCATATTGACCAATGGAAGGTTGCCACATGGAAACCTCTCATTGGCTCTTCAATGACACATGTCATAATATAATTGAACCAATTGTCTGCCACCTGTCAACCTGTGGTTGGACCACCTGGAGATAAAATCAACTGCCCAGTCACTGGAAATTGGGTGCCACATGTCACCCTTGAAGTGGTCTCACCTGTCACCTTTTTATTTTCCCAAGTACTTTGACTTTTGACTTTTTGTTAGGTTTGAATGGAACTTTGACCACTTATATCTTTTACATACAAGCTATATTTGACGTGTTGTTTGCAACGTTGGAAAGATAACGACAAGCTCTATGCAATAATGTCATTTTCTTGATCATTTGAGATGGTCGAATTTTGAGCTTTTTTGGACCCCCTAATACCTCTGTCAGCGTTCAAGATCCTCTTGGACCTCTATGAGCATTCCTTAGATCTTCTTGGATCAAGAACACTCAACAGATAATGGAAGGCTCACAGTAAGGATAACATAGAAATAAATGATTTTGGGTTTAATTAACATGGGTAAACTCTCCCCCCTTGGACCCCTTCCCCCTCTTATGGAAACTTAGCCCACAAATCTATGTATGTGTCCATCTACARTTGGAAAGACATTTTATTCATTATATTCAATTTACATCATTTATATATTACATTGCTTTGGCTCTTGGCCACACATTACATTTACATATACATCGCTAGTTTGGGGTTTGAAAACAAGGATGTTACATTCCCCTCCCCCTACAAACTGCATTGTCCTCAGTGCACATAACCATACAATTTACACATTGACATATATAAAAACAATATATCATAATACTTGATAACTCTGCAACTTAATGACTCTTGCAACAATTCCAACCAACAACTCTCTCTTTCCCTCAACCGACACATTGGTTGGACATAAAATATTAGAGTTGTGGCTCCAGGAACTCTAGCTGCCAATGGAGTCTTCATTCGCTTATGTACAAATGTACATTCAATTTTCTTCAAAATTTGCAAAAAAATCATGGGTATGCTTCCCACGTGACTTCCTCGTGCTCTCATGTAGCATCTTCAGGACCATAGCAAGTCTATTGAACTTTTACCAAGATGATGGCTTTGTTCCTACGCACTTTGACTTTCTGGTCCAAGATGCACACTAGTTCCACCCGAAAATCCCCTTCATGTTCCACCTAGATCACATTCCAATCAATCACGTATCAGGTACATACTTTTATAATAAAGACACATGGAACATGTTATGAATTCTCGTGGATGCAGGTAATGCTAGCATGTATGCAATTGGTCCTATATTTTCTAAGATCTCAAAAGGCCCACAATATCTCGCTGCCAATTTTGGGCAACTTCCTAATTTTAGTGAGATTCTCTTGGCTTTAACTTTAAAAATACATGCTCTCCCACTTTAAATTCTCTATGTGTTCTTCTTTTATCGGCTTATCTCTTCTGTTGATCTTGTGCAACTTTCAAATTTTGTCCGATCTTTACCATATGTTCTTACATTTCCCTTAACAATTCTGACCCAATCATGGCTCTATCTATTGGGTTATCCCAATTTACTAGTGTGTTGCATTTTTTGCCATACAATGCTTCAAACGGGCTCATCTTCAATGATTCTTGATACCCAATATTGTAAGCAAACTCAACTAAATGGATATAGTTCTCCCACTTAGAAGGTTTTTTCATTACATACATTTTCAACATATCTTCAATTATCCAATTAATCCTTTCAGTCTACCCATCTGACTCTAGGTGATATGTTGTACTAAAATTCAAATTGGTCCCAAATCCTTTAAGTAACCCTTTTCCAAAAATTGGAAGTGAACTTGGGATCCCGGTCTGACACTATTTCCTTAGGCACACCATGTAGCCTAGCAATTTATTTTATATATATTTATGCAATATTGGTTGCCTTGTGAGTTACTTTACATTAATGAAATGTGCGTGTCCACCACTACCATGATGGAATCATGTTTCCTTTCCATCCTAGGCAATTTGGTAATAAAATCGATAGTAACAACTTCCTATTTCCATTCTGGAATAGGCAATGGCTGCAACAGTCATGTTGGATGTATGTGCTCAACCTTTACCTTTTGAAACCTCATGCATCTAGCCAAATAATTAGTGATGTCTCTCTTCATTCCAGGCAAAAAATATTGGCCTCTTGCAGTTGTAATAGTCTTATGGTATCCTGGATGTCCAACGTATGGCACATTGTGCATCTCCTTCAAAACCAAATTTCTCAATTCTTGAGAATTGGGAACATAAACTATGTTTCAAAATAAGAAGATTTCATCCTCTTCTAGTTTCTAATCCTTATATTTTTGTTGTAGATTATTTTGTTGTAAGATTTTCGTGACTTGCACATAATGTTGCTTTGTTGTTACAATTATTCTTCTAGCTGCATTTACAATTCTTGTAGCTTTGGTGTGCTCATTCTATAGGGATTTTTGGACATTAGGGCAGCTCCCGACATTTATTCAATAGAAAAATTTATATCCCTCTTTGATGGCAATGCTAACAACTCTCGAAACACATCTTCATATTCTTTCAAGACTGAATAATCTTTGAGACTTGGCTCCTTATCCTTCATTTGATCTTCCATATCGGCTGCGTATATCTAGCACCCTTTTCTAAAACTTGTTTTCAGCTGCAATGTTGAAATCTCTCGGATAGATATAGGCCTTGGAATACCTTACATTGTCCTTGCATTTACTTCATCATCAAGACATGTGAAAGCCTTGTTATAACAATCTAACATAGCATGATGATTTTCTAGCCAATCCATACCGATCAAACAGTCATAAGACCCAAGCGATATGATGTTCAAATATGCCTTAGTGTTAATTCCATTCATGTTTATAGGGATTTCTTTCACAAGCTCAATTATTCTTCTCTGGGTTCCTGTAGCTAGTTGAACAAACCAAGATTTTTCAAGCTTGCATTTCTTCAATTTAAATATTTCAACTAGATTTGAATCTATATATCTATGACTCGCTACAAAATCAATCAAAATAGTTATGGCCTAATTATCAATCTCACCTTCCACTTCAATCATGTGATATTAATAGTCTGCTTTCTATTGTCCAAGGCTACATAGATCCTTGGCATGCTTTTGTCCACGTCCTCTACTATCTCCTCTTGATTGATGTCATGCATAGTCTTCATTTTATCTCCCTGGTGAGGAAAATGTGTATACACATGATCTCCTTCACATCCCTAACACTTTATGGGTTGTTGTCTTGGCCTCCTTCCTAAGGAATGTGTGATTTTCTGATCACCTTGAGATGGGTTCCCTTGTTGATGTGCTTGTGGACTATTCGTGATGAAAGGTGGATTGAATCATTTCTTCCTTTGATCCATCTTTGCTTTCTTCTTATCATCCCAGGCCTTTTGTAAAGTTGGCCATCCTTTGTTATGCTCATACAAATACTTGGCCTTTTTTATAGCTTCTTCTAGATTGTTGGGCTCATCAAATTGAATTTTATCCTTGTAGAAGGATGGCAGTCCACTCAGGAACCTCTGAATTTTAACCTTCTCATCTTTAATGAAACTCACGCACCTAATAAGTTCCAAGAGTTTCCTTTTCATATTCATCCATGGTCATGTTCATATGTTTGGGTTCAAAGAACTCTTGCATCTTCTTGTCATAATATTGCTCTGACAAGTACTGCTGCTGAAAATATTTCTTGAACTGCTTCCAAGAAATTATCTTCTCGTCCAAGTGTTTAACATGATTTAGTTTATGCCACCACATAGATGCCTTTCCTTCAAGGTGGTAGGTTGCAATTAGGGCTTCTACATTTAATGAGTAGTCATGCAACTGGAAATACTTCCTCATATCCAGCAACCATACTTTTGCATCTTCTCCTTTCTTGTTTTCTCCATCAAATGATGGTGGCTTGATTTTCACAAGCTCCCCTTGCAAGTTATCTAACCCATGTCTCCTCCTCTAATGTTTGACAGGAGACATACTTGGGTTGTTTTCCTACCTTGAATGTGTATATGTTCTTCTGGTCCAGTGCCCTATGGAATGATTATGATGATGTCTACTAGTACTCCTTGACCGTTTAGATCCTCCATGATCATCTTTCCAATCACGAGATCTAGATACTTCCACTTGCCTTGCACTAACTTCTTACTTTGTGCCCGAATCTTTGTTGATTTGCTTCCGCAGCATAATCAGGTTTGTAGTATTTCCTCCTAAGCTTTCATGATCTTTTCACTATGGGCCCTATAGCTCTGTACGTTTCTTTGCAGGCTTCTCATAGTTACATGCTCCTACCCATCTCTTCTTCCATTAGAATTTTCTCAACATTTTCCATGTTGGCATGCATACCTCTAATCTCTTCTATGTGGCTATAAGACCCTTGAGCATCCTCCATATATCTAGTTCTCATATATGAACTAAATTCTACTTTCCTATATCTCTAATTCTTCAAGAATATGCATGCAATAATTGTTGTTATAATTAAGCATATTGAAAAATATTGATGAATCAAATTACAAGTTATTCTTCACATCAATTTATGAATAACACAATGCACCAAGTCAAAAATATGATTCATTAAACACATTCTTCTCTGAAATAGCTGTCCAACAGTTGTACTCATGCCTCATTTTGAGTTATGTGCGAAAAGTTACAACATTCACATGCTGCAATTTATGAGAAATTTTAGAACCCAATTCAAAATTATGGGTGGATATATATATTCTCCTCCTCAATACCTTTGCAACAACTAATATTCTCCTCCTCAATACCTTTGCAACAACTATTCGTTTTGTAACGTCCCCAATCTCCCAGACTATGCTACTTCACACAATCTCAACATCAGCCTCTAGGATATTCCTTGTAGCAGCCCAAACTCACTACTGGGAAATGCTACTTCAAAATTCCTAGTGCATGAATACTACTTATGACGTTCCTTGTTATAAGTAGACTCGATTAACTGCGCAAAACCTTGAGGTACTGTGCCCAAACCCATGTTGAGTCTCACTCTACGAATACACTTCTTTTAGTACAATTATAACAACAGAATAAATGTCACAAATCTTCATCTTGTTATAGCCCTTCATTATATAT
>SNQJ01S0001487.1:329827-347598 GCA_010110895.2 Picea sitchensis | reverse complement strand
TAGATGTCTATCAACTATTCGAACGCGTAAAATGGCCTCTCCAAGGCTGAGAAAAATGATTTTTTCCCAAGGCAGTTTATCATTGGAGAAAACCTGCGACTTTCGGTGGCTAACAGGCCGAAAACAGGGGTGTCTTAGCCACCGAAAGTCCTGGCATTCAGCAGCTAACAGTGCGATTCCAGAGCGCCATAAGCCATCGAAAGTCCCAAAACCCCGATTTAATCTTTCGGCTTTCGGGGAAACAGAGCAGTGGTCAAAATCCTTATGTCAGCCAAACCCCCGACTACAAAAACCCCCGAAATGGTGACGTGGCATTTATGTAGAACCCTATTATAGCGATTTTATTGTCGTTTATTGCATTCTTTTCGTGCCTCCTCGTGAACTCTTCCTCCATGTGGCTTGATGTGTGGTGCTTGAACGCTTGGCCTTGGCTTCTGCCCCTTTTTGTTTCTCGGCAGAGGGCATTTTCATTTTGCAGTTGGAACGTTCCACTCATCGACGTTTGGCTGGAACCCTGATTTCGGGTCTTTGGGGAAAAAGAGGAGTGGCTCATTAACATTTTTTCGACGGTCAAAATACCGAAAATGGAACGTGGCGTTATAAAGTTACATAAATATGCCATATGTACATTCTTGCCTTGATTTCTAGGTAAAAACACTTTCGGCATCTAAGGGCATATGAAACCTAATATTTAAGCTACCGAAAGTCTGCACTTTCGATGGCTAAACACTATAAATGTTTTCCTCCTAAGCTACTGAAAGCCAAAATTTTAATATTTGTTCCAAGACATACCATGCCTTGGTATCTTCTAATCATACCACAGAGTTTAACTTAGATGAATTCTTAGGAACTATCATACTATATATATGGTTTCTTATCCTTGTATGCCGAGACATTTGTGGGCATGATAGTTATAAGTGTTTTTTGTTAGCTACATGTATGATGAAAAAAAATATATATATATATATATATAACATTTCACAGAGTTAATATGCAAATGTAAATTCATACATAAGATAAACTCATTTAAAATATAACATTAGAGCACACAGTAATTAAACAAATCTGTGAACGACACTTATCTCTTATGAAAAGTCACCAATTGCATGCAGGACTTAGAAGTTCCTCCCAGCCATAGACTCTATCACTCATAATCTTCCAGCGACAGATCACCCCCAAGTTGGGCTTAAACTCCACAAGAAAAAGGGTTCTTATCGCTAGGCTATGGTTTGATATTCAACAAAAGAATTGGTCCAAGGTGTCGACAACTGCAACTAGCCTACAGTCTCTCATTCCCCACATGTTTGTCCCACCCCAGGAAGTGTGCCCCTTCTCTACTCAATGGTCCTTCGGCTGCCCCACTTCTCTTATGGGGCTTCAACAATAGGCAGGATAGGAAGTCTCAGAGCCCTGTATCTAATGCCCAGTGCACCAGGGAACAACTCTTAACAAACTCTCACCTGGAGAGATTGCTCATGGGCCTGAAATCCTGCTTATTCGACCATAAAAAGCCTTCCCAAACATAGGGTTAAGCAATGGCAATAAGTTACAACAAAACATGTATTCCTTCGCAAAGGAAATTCGCCTGAACGATCCTCGAATGAGTGATCCTCCCCGAAATGAATGAATTATTATTCCCCAATTACACTAAGGCCAACAATATATATTGCATGCCTTCAACTTGACACTTGTCACCTTCAGAAGTAGCTTTATCCACTTGGTGACTCGTTCCCTACCCTCGGGGACTTAGGATAAATACATATCCTTCAATTAAACTTCTGGAAATATTAATAAAATATTCCCTTGACTTAAGCTTCCCCTTTTTCATTTTCCGTGGAGTTTATCCCCTGTCTCTTTTTTGTTTGGGTTGACTCTGCGCGCAATGATGTGATTATATTAACAATATTGAGGGTAATTACATTTACAATACATGCGCACTGGCCTTTTGCATCCAAGCTCACTAGCCTTAAAACAAAAACATATATACAAAGGCTCTTTGACCTCAAAACTGCATGCTTAATCTAATGTGTGCAAGACTCTGGGATGTACACACTCTTCTTTTGGTGCATCATCCTCACACACATACACTAGTGTGCGCTACATTATAAAATGTGTGTGTTATTTCTTTGATGCACAATCCTCGCGCAATCACCAAACTATGGAATGTGCATACAAAACTGAATCCAAGACTTGATGCCAACAAATCACCAACTTATATAAATATCTACATTTATACTTACAATTACATTTGGGGTTCGACCTATGGGTATTACATGTTTACCCAAATATGAGGTACGAGTCGAAAATTATGGTCCAAATAAGTTTAGATTGTTTTTCCCAATTTATCCATGTATGCTACAAGTGTCTTCTTTCTCTTTTTGCACATTTTTACATACCCAAATCCCAAATCTGGCTCCATTATTGTCTTTTATGGTTCATAATATTTCCATAGACTACTCCTGAGCCTCAAATGGACTTATGAGCAAGGAGTTATGCCCTTTGTAAGTAAACTGGTGCCAAAATTTTACCTTTRTTGTTTCAACTATAACTTTCTCATATGAACTATGTTTYGTGCCCAAAGTAGCGTGTTGGATAGCTCTCTTTGAGTTCTTTTATTTAAACWACAAAGATAACGTGTACGATGGTACACTCTAKTCTTGTGGGTTTTGATTGCTTAAAAAATGTCATTTAGGGCCTCAAAATTGCCCCGCTAGTTCATGACCTTCAAAATCCCAAAAATTTCATACAAAGTTGATTGTTTTACTACTATARTAGCGCTTAAGTCTGAGTTGTTGATCTCAAAATCAAGTGAGATCTCAATCATTGATCTACCTGAACTGTCGACCTGACCATTGGCCATCGAACCTTTTCCTTTGGCAACCGATTGCAACACATCTTTGAACCGRCCGACCCAACCATCTAMTATTTTCATTGGTGAATGAAACACTCTCTCAATTTGGCGACCCGACCATCAACCATAGACCATTCCTGTTGACTTACAAAAACATTTCTCCAATTCRCTCGACTCGACCATCGACCATTTCTTGGTTGATGTGGCMTGMCACGTAGACTCTAACATGACACTCTAGTTTACGTGGCATGACACACCATCACCCTCTTTTCTTCACTGAATTGTTCGATCCCCTGACCATCAGTGATTTCTATTGGTGACTCAAACACTTCGCCAATTCAGCTGACCTGACCATCCGTCGTCCATGAATTCTCTTGGCCAACTCCAACACTTAGAAATTTCGTCCAAATCCCTGATGAATTTGGATCGTCGATATCCCATTCAAAAATGATCTCAGTCGTTGATATATCAAACTTCATCCAACTCTATCGATGTCTGATCATCAACCATCGAAGATTTTTTGTTCGCTAAACCCAACTCTTCACCAAACTTGTCGATCATACCATCAACCATCGACAATTTATCTTGGCAAATTTGCAACACTTAAAAATTTCGACCAAATCCCTAATGAATCTAGGTCGTCGATCTATCATTCAAACTGATCTTGACCATCGACATGCTCCAACCATCCATCAGCCAAAAATGAATCCAGACTGTCAATTTATCTCATTTTCCCAACTGTCGAAAATGAATCTCGGTTGTCGATCTGGTAACTTTTCCAAACTTCAAAAACATTGGAAGTTTTTAAATTTATCAAAATGAATCTGGGTCATTGATCTAGAGATCAAGTGTGATCTTAGTCATTGATTCATTGAACTCTCCCAGCTCCGTCGACCTCCATTAAAACGTGAATTTCGACCTTGAAAGTCAAATCTAGCTCTGCAATCTGACCTATTGACACCATTAAACCTCTTATATAATTTTTAGGTAATTAAATCTCGATTTTTCNGATTCATTGAACTCTCCCAGCTCCGTCGACCTCCATTAAAACGTGAATTTCGACCTTGAAAGTCAAATCTAGCTCTGCAATCTGACCTATTGACACCATTAAACCTCTTATATAATTTTTAGGTAATTAAATCTCGATTTTTCTCACAAATTTAGGGATTTTGCTTTGGTTATCAATGTTTTTCCCCAAATTCGTCACAGGTTGAGATCCGTGACAACGAATTAGCCCAAATTCGCACTGGTTCTTGGCCCATGCGGATCCAGTGTTGAACTTAAGCTCTAATACCACTCTATAAGGTACTCATCCCCCAACTGGGTCACGTCACTGCTAAAACAACCCAAACAAAACTTCTGAAACCAATTCTAAATGCAACAATAACATACACAACATAACATTCAAGCTTACACAATGGTCCATGCTAATTAAAAACATAAATGTAATTTCTTAACTCTGCATAGCAGCAACTAAATGCAAAAAACATTATTAAACCACATAAATAGAGATTTGAATGCATCATTATGCTCACAGCCAACAACAATAACCAAATATTTCTTAGAGTAAAACACACAACAACTATACTAGTGTTATACATGAATAAACACAACAAATAATAACACTTATCTTATAAAATATGAAACTTGTTGTAGAGGAAGGACGCTCCTCCCAACCATAGACTTGTTGTTTCAGTTCTCAATAGAAATTCACCCCCAAGTTGGGGGTATGAATCCACAAGAGACGGTGGTCCCTAGGTTGACTAATGTCCCCCTCTCAACATTCAATTCCCCCAGCTAATTCCAATCCACCAACTCTCTTCCCCTCAACCTGCACAACCTGAGGAATGGAATCCCCCTTCACTACTCACAGTCCTGGCCTTTCCACTCCCCTCTAGGGCTTCGAGCATAGGTTGGACATGAAAGTTTTCTGCTGGGACATTAAGAATTCTACAACTACAACACAAATTCGCCCAACAACAAAACACATGCTTCCCTTGAAAAAATTCAAACAACACATTACTCCTAGGCACACAACTTCTTTCTCCATGAATTTTCAGCTCCAAACATCTATCAAACTTGACCACAACAACTAGCTTCAAGCTTCGGCACTCATAACTCCTTTGTTGGCCAGAAAACTCTGTGTAAAAACAACTCTCCATGAAAAAATGTGAATATGTAATTATGGTCTCCTACCTATATGAATTTATTCTCTTTCTCTTGCTTGTTTGACTTGCACTCTTCCCCAAGTTAATTGTACTCAGCCCCCATGCTCTCAATAAATATGGGAAGTGACTCTCACACCAACCCTCTTACATGAATTCAATGATTGGGCTCTAGAACACTCAACCGATAATGGAAGGTTCCTTGTAAGGATAATTTAGAAAGAAATGGTTTTGGGTTTAATAAACATGGGTAAACTCTCCCCCCTTGGACCCCTTCCCTCTCTTGTGGAAACTTAGCCCCCAAATCTCAATATGTGTTTGTCTGCAATTGATGATACATTTTATTCATTATATTCAATTTGCATCATTTACATATTACGTTGCTCTGGCTCTCGGTCAAAAATTACATTTACATATACATCTCTAGTTTGGGGTTTGAAAATGGGGATGTTACAAATTTGATGAACAAAACCTTTCCCTCAAAACTCTCAAGCATTCTACTAACTACATGATCCAACTGGATATTGGTGGCCACCCACCTATTCCAACTAGCTCCTCTTGACAGTTGTTAGTTCATCACATTCTTTTGTAATTCTTTGTAATTGCGGGTTCTACACTTTCGGGGTTGTATGAAGCCCTACACAGCTTCGACTGTGAGGAGTTTGCAGATCCAAACTCTCGCCTCTTCTGCTTAAATTTCTTCTCGATCTTAACAACATATCTATAAGCCACACCTAATGATGTGATGTTCAAAAACTCCATTTATGTTTGAATATATCTATGTATATAGTCATGTTATTTGAGCACCATATGTCATTCAGAGTCTTTGATACCCAATTTGGTGCACAAGGTATGGGAAATATTGGTGAAATCTGGTATTGTTTGGTCCCTTTCCTGATGCAATGTGGTCCATGTTATGTATTGGTCCTTGTATCTTCCAACAGGGTAGTACTGTTCTTTAATGGCATCCCTGAAGGAATCTGATGTGGGGGCGACCACAAATATTGCAGATTCCTCTATGGCCCTTTGCTGAAAGTAAGTATCCCACCAGTCCTTAACATGGGGAACGACCTTGAGGAGTGCAAAAGTAATATTTTCCCTGTCGGAAAAATTGTGGACCGAAAAATACCCTTCGAGCAGATTTATCCATTTATCTACAAGATTCGCATCTATCAGTTCTTCAAATAATGGAATATAAAAATTTACTTGTACCTTGAAGGGGGTTGCATGGCCACTTGATGAAGATGTGTCTCTTGTGGGCATCCGCTGAAGGATTTGTGCAAAGTTGTCCATCATTTCGTTCCTTCGTCATGCAAGGGCTTCCTTGAGCAACATTTTAAAAGGATCTCTTGCTCCATCATCTTTCTTCTCATCCCCCATGGGTTGTTTTTGGGTTCGGTGTGGCCGATCTTACGAAGGCTCGACTGGTTCGAGTCCCAACTTCTTGTACCTAGATCTTGTCGGGGACATGCACGAAGAAAAATAAATGAAGAGCAGCCTGTTGTGATATCATTAATTAAGATTTATGAGCAGAACGAAAGGAATAGTAGACTGAATGCAATAACACAAAGATACGAAGAACAACAAAATATATCCAGTGAACAATAAATTCTGCAGAACTAAAAAAAACTTGCTCGAACGGTGGTAGTTATCTCTGAGAAGATATGTGGCTACTACGCGCATCCGTCTGAGCATAATTATTACAAAGAGGCTCTAGAGGACTTTTTAACATTACTCATGAATTCCAAAACCCTAGACATCCAAAAACCTAACCCTAGGAGATGAAACGCCAAAAGTTATGTGGGCTTCGATGGGTAAGTTGGTACCTCAACTTTTCGGGGTCATAACTTTTGCATACGACCTTTGTTTTAGGCACATGATAGGCCGTTGGAAAGGTCTTTTCGAGAACTACACATTATTCCATCAAACTTTGACTCCATCTACAATTTGACTGTGGCAAGCAAAAAAAAAAACACTGTCTAGGCCCCCAAAACGACCCTGGAAGTATAGAAAGATGTACTGACATGAAAACTTCCAAAATAAGCCAGTTGGATTAGGTGGGCGGCCACCGATCTCCACCTGAAAGTTGTGTAGGGCTTCAGACAACCCTGAAAGTGTAGAACCCACAATTACAAAGAATTACATAAGAACGTGTTGAACTAATAACTGTCAAGAGGAGCTAGTTGGAATAGGTGGGTGGCCACCAATATCCACCTAAATCACTACACTAACTCCAACCTTAGCAAACTCACTATATTAATTGTTGTTGTTATAAAAGTTTGCTACAACCATATAAAGCTACATTAATTTGTTTCATACACTCATATAAAGGTGGCTTAACTCACTTAGAAATTTCCTCTAATAATTGGATAATACTCTATTGGTTATGTGCTTGATTTTCATGGTCAATTATGGCATTTATGAGCGTTTTATCTTGTTGTTGTTGCAAAGTACTTATTGTTGTTATAAGACTAGTTTACCGCTGCAATTTGCCACAACCATATCTAACTAACTTGCCTAGTGTCTTAAAGAGGTCATTGTTGCATCATTTGGCTAGGAAGTTGTTATATATATGCTACAAAGTGTTCCTATTAAGGGAAGGTGCAACAAACTACATCACAACCTCTTTTCTTCTTTGACCTAGACCAACCATTTGGTAATCAAGATAGGGGGCRATATTCTTGGCTACTAAACTTGTTATTTGATCCCTTGAGGTCATCGGGGAAGCCTCCCTTGTGGTGGACCTCTTCCATCACTAAAACGAGGGAAGATCCTACTATGGTGACAGTGGTAGTTTCTTCCCTAGTTATGCAAGATTTRGGAATCTTGTGGTGGGATTTGCATAAGTACAAATCCTACGATAACATTTTGACGTCGTTATCGTGGAGGATTGAGTCATTCTCCTCGCAAGAAATCTTTAGTAAACTTCTTCTGAAGCCCTTATCTTACAAGTTTACCTTGTTACTCCACCGAGGGTAGTTCCCTCACCTTCCTTTGATTATCCCAGAGGGACCATCTAGTGACTCCACAAAGTTGAAGGAGGTACACTAACCCTCCTAAGACCTACAAGAGAAAGCTTCCTTAGAACTCACCTGTAGTAAAATCCTTGTTCGATGGAAACCTTTCTTTATCTACATTGGCTCAAAAGCAATGGGTATCCAATATATTCAAACCTTTATACATGTTTGCTATCCCAGGATACCTTTGACATATGCCTCCTAAGCTTGAAAAGTGGTTGCCCAAGTTTTCTGGTAACGATGTTGACAAAGAGCATTTAGATAACTTTTGGGCCTTTTTCCAACTTAACCCTGTGAGTGATGATGTTGAAGATGTGGTGATGAAACTCTTCTCATCCACTTTCATTGATGATGTTAGTTGGTGGTATAGTAGTCTCTCTAGCAAAAGCATTAAGAGATGGGACCAATTTGAAGAGACCTTTCTTAAAATATCGGGTGCTAAGGAGGATCCTAACTTGTTGTCGATGTGACTTACTAAAATAAAGAAGACAGAGAATGAAATTGTCAAAGAGTTTGACGTCAAGTTTGAAAAGTTCCTCCAACAAATACCTCACAAACTTCACCTCGAAAAAGTCATCTTATTTTCCTCTACATGAAGGCCTTCCCATGACATTTTGGATACGTGCTTAGGGACAATGATCCGAAGACTCTTGAAGAGGCCCAAGAGATTGTTGCAAAAATTGAGGCTAATATTTGATCCTGCAAGGTAGAACCTTTTTGTGCCCCAAGAGCCAAGGCTAAAAGGAAACCAAGAACATTACACAATGTTGAGCCCACTCAAGATATTAGTGCTCCATGGGCACAAAGGATTGAAGAAGCAATAAAAGACCTCACCAAAAATCAAACCCTAATGATGAATAAGATCAGTAATTTAGAGAGGTCACAACAACAAGCCACCAAGCCTCCTTTCAGGGGCCAACCTCAAAGATCAATCCAAGCATGGAAACCTACAACTCCAAATGAACAAAGGGTCCCCAACACTCTAGATCCTTCAAATGTTATAAGTCAAGAAGAGACTCCTTGGTCCCTACTTTGTGGGGATTCACATTGGGAACATGAATGCCCAAGGAATAATGGGGAACCTGATCACATGAATGTCTTTGATACCATAAACTCTATCTTTTCCATATCTCCCCAAGAGTGCCTCGATATCACACTAGAACAACTTGAGGAAGGCAAAACAAAAGCAGGTAGGAGGGCTAGGATGTATATCATAAACAAAATGGATGAGGAATCAAGGGATAACCTTAGGAAGAAAGAATTACAAGTGTACACTAGACAAATAAGTGAGCCTCAAGCCCCTCTCAGTGACCCTAGGTTCTCTTGACCAAGGCCTCCTCCACCATCGACATACAATCTTCCTCCTAGTTCCACTTTGTGAAATACTAGTGACATAGACTTGAATATTGACATAAATGGTGTCTTGGCAAAAATAAGCGTACATGTACCTCTAACAAAGATCATTAATATTCCTTCAATGAGAAGCAAATTTGAGAAGTTCTTTAGAGTACAAGGTGAACCTGTAGACCCTCCTATAATGTTGCAAGCTAACTATTTCAAACCACATTATGATGAGCACCCACTTTTCTTAGTTTCCTTGCAAATGAACAATAAACACTTGAACAATTGTATGCTTGACTCAGGGGTGGGTGCAAATCTCATGGCCTTGAAAGTAATGAGACAATTAGGTTTGGAAGTCACAAGGCCTTACATAAATGTCCGCGGGATTGAATCCAGGGCTATTCCCACGTATGGTGTGATAGAAAAATTGAAGGTTCGCCTTGACCGATATCCCGAGATAGTTTTCTTAATGGACATTATAGTCATACATGTCCCAGATATTTGGGGAATCCTTCTGTCTAGAAAATTTGTTGCAATGTTGGGTGGTACGTTATTGATGGATTTGACCTATGCTACTATACCCATGGATGATGAAGCCAATGCTCACCTACCCAACTTACCAATGGCAGGAGATCATGTTGAAGAGATTGACCTTGACCCTATGACTGAGGAGCTCCCTGATAAGCTCAAGGAGTCTCCTCCGAACTTTTGCCCAGATAACCTCCCTTTCACCCAAGAAGAAGATTTTGATGATATAGTGTGGCCTAAAAGGGAAGATTACCAACAACAACTAGACAGGTACAAAGACAAAGAAGTTGGCTTCTTCACAATATTGAAGAAGGGTGATAAATAATTGTTGATTAGAACAAGCCAAGAAGATATTCTTGCAACGAAATCCCAACCCCCTCCCTCTAACCAATATACCAGGGTAATTTAATAAATAGTTGGTCTCGAGGGAGGGGATTACAAACAAGGAGAATTGGACTTAGAGTGTGATACAAGGAAGGGCCAACCTAATACATGCAAGGAGTTTGGGAGATTTTGGCTTGGCCCCTACAAGATTGAATCGATGATTCCTACTACTTATCCACATTGCAGGGAAGGAGACATCCACTAACCATTATTGGATCCCTTCTCAAGCCCCATCTCGGGGAAGAGACTTGACTTCCTGAAACTAACATAGATCAATGTAGGTAGGGCATTTGCATTATGCATTGCATTTGTATATATGTTGCATCATGCAAGTATAGTCTTGCATCTTCTTTTATATATTGCATTCTCATTGGTATATAATGAATACATGTTAAGAAATTGCACCTAGTCATTGTATATTATCGCATGTGCTCTACGATGAGCACATGTCCACATGTTGGAGCCACATATTACCAGCCCCCGTTGCCTAGGGGTAACTAAAGGAGATCATATCTCGTGGCTCGCGATGGAGAACATGATCCCGACCATGATGATGATCAACATGTCCACGTATGGCAGCTGGAAGCCTAATAGTCCCCCTCATTCACCTTTATTGCTACATGTCAACCAAGGCTCATCACATCCAAGCAACCCAAAGTATGGGAGATGGTAAGCCATCATCACAATGAGGTATGTTAGTCCTTATTTTATGCAAATTGTTGTGCTTAATTTGTCGAGCATGTGGATGAGGATCTTTGGTTGAAGTTGGAAAATGGATCATTGATTCAACAAATTGTTCAATTGCCTTGTTTCACCTTGTTGGTTAGCTTCTATGCCCTAGTCCCGTGTTGTCACTGCCCAAGGAAAAAGGGTACTACTAGGAGGCCCTCACAAGGGTAACGTTCCATTCCCCACCATACTTAACACTTTCCATCCTGGAGCCTCTCATAGTGTATTGAACTTCGGTAATGGGTTATGGTCCATTCTCTCATGAGAAGAGGGGTTGAAGGCCCAAAGGTTGATTACAACTGCTAACAAAAGAATAAGAACATGATTCTAAAGAAAGAAAGGAATGATAGCAAAGGACTAACAAAACCCAATCCAAACTTGAGCTCTACCCTTTCAGTGATCACCCTGGTCCCAAAAAATAGTAATGTTATAGCTTGAAACCTTATAAAAGGGGACTTGCAGATATGATAAAACAAACTACTGAGATGGTTGAATAAGGGGGATTGGAAAAAAAATAGTGCCTAATAATGAGGTAGCTCGAGAGCAAGCACACCATCCACAAAGACGCTCATAGAAATGGATTAAATGACACCATAATCCATGAAGTAAGCCCTAAAACAATATCACTATCACACTTACTCTTGAAGGGTTTCTTTATTTCTTGCTTCCCTCGAGACCTTTCCCTCTACCTAGGTTATTTTATTTCATGTCTAGGTGGCACACCTAATAGGGTAGGATGAAGGCCCTCCCATACTTAAAATTGGCAACTCACATGGGGTCCTGGGCTGTTGTGATGCTTGAAGGGGATACTAAGGTGAATTGTCTTACATGGCTTATATCTTAAATTACAACTTACTTCACAAGCTTTAAGGAATAATGTTTCTTATGAACCTTGGATAACCATGTTTTATACTTTGATTTGTTTTGGATGGCCCTGACATGGTTTTTTTAGGGATGTCATGGGATTGTACCTAGGACGTTGTGCCTTATTTACGGGACCTTGGCACTTGTGATGGAGAGTAGTGGGTCATCCATTGACTCACCATCTTCAGATATCGACTCTTACATCCTTGGAAGCTTGAACGATGGGAATATGGGCTTGGTAGGAGCAGATTCAGTCATGATGGCACACAGATGGGCTGGAAGCCCATAGGCTAGGCAAAGTACCCCGATACTTATTTTCCACCAAGATCAAGGATGTTGCAACAACAAATAGTCAGAGACACGACAAAGACAAGATGTAACTCCCTATGTCCTGGACACAACACTTAGATCTTGGACGTTGGGCCTAGTTTGATGATGATGTCATCTTCCAGGGTTTGATGGAGCTAGGGCTTGGTGGATTTCTAGGGTATTGATGATGGTTAGCATGATTTTGAGTGGGGATGGAAGCATGAAATTGGATATATATAAAATATGTATTTATTATTTATTATTCGATGTCTTATTCAATGTACAACAACGTGTATAAATACACATAAATGAGTATTGTCTAAAAATATGTGACTTTACATTAAAAGTATAATTATTACAATAATGTAACAAACATTGTGATATACGTAAGGTATAATACAAGTAATCCCTCCTTGAAAAGCTTCTTCCTCGAAGCATAAGCAAGGATGAATGTTTGGATCTAAACTCCTCATTCTCATTACGACGCCATGACCAATGACCAATGTGACCCTGTGTCTCCATCGCCAACAAACTTAAAATTTGGACAGTCAACTTGTCGACCAACAAAAGCCATGATCAAATATCTAGGCTATTGAATGAGCATGGAATTGAAACACGTGCTCACTCAGACACACTAAGATGATGATATTATGTCTTTGTTGCAAATTTTCTCCAATTTCTTGATAGCAACTTCTTTGCCATTGGATGTATTGGTCGCCAAGCACACCAACGCGAATCAACCCAACCCCAAAACATCAAGAAGATCATACTCCTAATCCATCTCAAATCTTGAGTAAAAAGATGGCTTTGTTGTGCTTTCATAATTGACATACAATCTATATATTATGTTGATGACAGACACAGATTGCCAGGGATTCGTTTTACTCTTTTTCTTCTCTTGTCCTCTTCTTTCAAATTCTTGCTTGAGCTCTAATACTAATGCATCATAATAGTCACACGGTCCAACTTGTCGTGACACCACTCTTTGCACAACTTCTCCTTCAAATTGTCAATTGAAATAGTCTATGAGATCCAACTCATTTAGAGGAAATCCACTTGAAAAAGTTAGAAATATCGCTCTTTCTTGACTTGGAATTGTAGCTAAATTCAAAAGAGTTTGATCATTTAGATATAAATTATGACGTTGTTTCAATTTTCCACCAAAGGTCTTATGAACACAATTTAAATCCTCTCTAACACTATTACTCCTAGACTTTGGTAATGGTTGTGTTTCCACCACTTGGTTTCCCATGCCCCTTGTACTTCTCCCAGACTTGTCAACGTGCATACACGGATTTGGTAGCTTCCACGTAGGCAACATAACCAATATGTTAGAGGCGTATGTGGAATATTTAGTTTGATTGGGGAATACGAAGGTTGCACAAGGATTTTTACTTCTAGAGTAAATGTGGTTTAAATAACGTGACGTGAATGTATGTTCCTTTACATTTCTCGGTTGACGTGTAAGTATTCCATGAGGGAAGGGTCTAAGACTGAATATTCAAATCTAGGGGTGTGTTGCTCATCCAATGACGTCAACATTTTTTCAAGGGGGATGATCGCATTCATGGTCTGCTTGCAAACACCGATAAGGATTTTACTTGCGTGGAAGCCTGCGAGACTTACATGGCCTTCTAAGTTTAGCGAATGTCCTAAGAATCGATACTCTCTTGCTTGATCTTTCTTTGCAGCTTTCCTAGCCTCGTCTTACTCTTCATTGAACTTGAAGCCACTGCCACCATAACTAGTGCCATGAGCATGCTAAGTCCCTTGACTCACTTTAGCCTTAAACCCCTCAACCAACTTTTTCAAATCCTCAAGTATAGGTTGTTTAGATAATTCCAATGCATTTACAAGGTCGAGAGCATATCTTTCTTCCTCCTCATAAATGAAGGTAATGACAACACCCTTGTGGCCTACTCTTCTAGTGCACCACACCCTGTGCCCATGATCTTCATAATGGTTTGGTGCATCAAAGTTTACTATAAGCTTAAGTTGATTTCTTTAAAGTGCAACTTCCTCTAATGTCATTAGAGATATTTCCTCTTACTTCGCAGAAAAAGTCTTTCTTGAAAGGAGCATACTACACAGGAGCATACTACACCTTGGAGTGGTCCACAATGGAGAGTTTGTCAACTTTAGTTTTCTTCACTCTTTTCATGATCTCGTCATCTAGAAGAGATGAAGGTGAATGATCGTGTGCATCATTTACCTCATCTCCATCTTCCCCGGAAATAAGGAAGCTCTCAATCGTCTTTATTGCTCGAGATGGTCAATTGATAAGCGTACAAGCTTTAGTGCCCTTCTTTGATACTTCAACCTGAAAATCCGACACCTTCTCGAGGACTTTGACATTCTTGTTGACAGACGAGCTGAGGGAAACAACCTCCATGACTGTCTCAACCATCGCAACTAGGGTTCCATAAGGCATATCAGGTGTTTCTGTGAGGTAACTGAAGTGTTCTGAGGTAAAAGTGGTAGCAATAGATATGTCTGAATCAGAGGGTGCAACATGGCCTAATAAGAATCTTCTTTGTGATTAAATTCATCAAGAATGGTAACAACACTTTCTTGGCCATGTAATACAAATAAAAGCTCTGTATTTTCTTTAGCATATAATGCAGTAGTTCGATTGTAGGATCCAACAACAAGTAATCCATTATACACATGATTAAAAGAGAGGCATGGTATAATACCTATTTCGTGCAACCCTATGGCGGTGGCAGAAAATGAATCCTATAACGCGTCCACCACAACAATAACATTTTCTTGGGATGTTGCGCTGAACAATACAATTTCGTACAACCCTTTGGTGCCCAAATGCTACAACAATTCGTCCACCCCTAGCCTCTTCAACACATAATATGAATGTGTCACACATTATTGCTCAAAGGTGATTGAATAATCATAGCYGACAAGCATGGGYGTCCTACTCGAATGCACCAACGTTCCATCCAAATCTAAAACCAATGTTTTTCTATTTGGATTTCCTTCTACCACAAGAGGTAAAACACCCCACACCTCGTAGTTGGAGCATTGGTCATTATTATTATCATTTGAGGACTCTCCTTCTTCTTGGACAACTACTCCATCGTCATTATTATTATCATTCAAAGGCACTTGCACATGAGGCCCATTAACATTTGAGGATTCTCCTCCTTCTTGGACAACTACTCCATTGCCATTACATGTTGAATTCTGGATGACATATGTGTATGTCCTGGTTGACTTATAACGAAGATGTGAACGATCTAGCCACAAACTTCTTCCATCGTAACCATCATCATCAATATAAAACCCGCTTTTGTTGTAACCCAAATCTTTTCCAACGGGGATTTCATAATATTTCTGATCAAAACCAAGGTGTTGAAATTAATCACGGTTCTGATATTCATCCACACTGCAATTGTCTTCATCTTTGTTGTTCTCATCTTCATCCACGTTGTGATTGCAATTGTTAATATCATCATTAGTATTACCATTAATGCTACACAGTAAGGAGGATGAAGGAATTAGCTTGGCAACCTTGGGGTCCGTCTGGGTGATGGAGGGATTCTTCTAATGTTCTTCTTGAAGTGAGATTTGGTTTTGGTGGAAACCCCTCTCTTTTAAGTATGCCAAGACTACCTTCTTTAATTGTTCTTCTATTATTTTGTACACAAAATTCTTCATTTCTTCAAGACTGTCACTCATATTCTCTACAATGTTTTTCGTGTTTTCAAGTATGGCATTTATGGTTTCCATACTTAGGCATGTGAATTCAATTTTATGATTGATATTTCGCTCTAATACCACTTGGAAGCATGAAACTGGATATATATAAAATATATATTTAATATTTAATATTTATTATTCGATGTCTTATTCAATGTACAACAACGTGTATAAATACACATAAATGAGTATAGTCACGTCTTTTTGTCTAAAAAGACGTGACTTTACATTAAAAGTATAATTATTACATTAATGATTTAATTAGTAATTAATGAACATTGTAATATATGTAAGGCGACAACATCCTACTAAGGCGACAACGGTAGTTTCTTCCATAGTTACACAAGATTTGGGGATCTTGTGGTGGGCTTTGCACAAGTACAAATCCTACAATAACATAGTAGATGCAACAATATATTTCACCCCTTTCAAAACTAGAATCATGAAGGCATGTCAATAGACCATTGATTACATATTTTGCGCCACAACTCAATACTACCAAGAAGTTAAAAAACTATAAACCTAAAATTAATTAGCATCAAAATCTTCACATACTTAGCAAAAACAAGTGAAACCATCTAGAAGTTAAGATGGATGAAACCATCAAGATAAGGTAGTAAAGTAGTGTAGATATGCAATTCAAGCTTTATGAATTTCATGAAATGGAGGATGATAATATTATGAATTTCTAGAGAAGTTTCCACCACTACACAATATTCTATCTTTGACCTTGTAATATACCTAAAGCAATGTAACTAGTTTTGGGAGTATACTCCCCAAATGGGTTATTTGCCCACACTAACTCATCTCTTTATAACAATATGATATGCCAAGGTTTCAGTTTCGCATAAAAACCTCTCAACAATGTACATCTTCTCCTCGAAAATTCAATCTAGTCGTGGACAACCACCCTTGACCCCACAAATTTGTTGAAGTTTGGATCTCTTATTTGGGATAGGTAAACACACCCTCTTTCTCCAAGGTGTCTAACCATTTGAACATGAAGCTTACATTCCCATACACTCCCAACCCAAGGATCTCCCCCCAATCTCACCTTACTCCCCCCAATATCACCTTACTCCCATGTCCCATCTTCCACACAAAACCATTACCTATAAGAGGGAAAGCCAAATTATAGCTTTCCAAATCACAAATACAATATGTAGGCTTTTTTGTGGCCTTTCAATCTATTCTTCAATCGATTTTGGGTGTATATATTTTTGCTACATAGTTAAACACCATAATATGTTTAATGAACCTCCAAACACGTTTGCCTCCCAAATCCTTGGAGAAAAGAAATGTGTTTTTGAGTCCACACCCTCCTAGTGCCTTAAATACTCCCAACTTTTGACAATTAACCCAAGAAAAACTTATTTTTTCACTACTCCTAGAAATATGAAACAAATCCTTCTCGTCTTCTCTAAAATCCCTTTTGGGATCCAAGTTAATGCCATCCAATAGAGTAGAATGGACTCCATGAAATCCTTAGACATCCTTCACTAACACTAACCTTCCACTCATGGACAATGAGCAAAAACTCTGAATAGAGATTCTCTTTTCTAATTTTATCAATAACTAATTCCAATATTTTTTCACATATACATTAGGTTATAAATGGAACCCCAAGTATTTCATTCCTTCCTCCAAACCTCTTGTTTGAAAGGGAACAAAGTTAGAAAGTATTCCTTGTATGCTATATCTACCGGTACTATTGAAATGGATGACCTTTCCATATTTACCCTTGTAGCAACACAATAAAGATCCAAGTCTTTCTGAAATATCTTATAGTACCATTGCATAAAATTAAGATTTAAGATGTATTTATTAGTCCCTGGCGTAGGCGTAGAGGGACTACAGCGATCGATAAAT
>SNQJ01S0001487.1:292801-314758 GCA_010110895.2 Picea sitchensis | reverse complement strand
TGTGATTGTAAGTATGTGAAAACATTTATGTGAGAGAACACTTAGGTGCTTTCAATATAATCATATCAAATAAAATTTTCATATATATAAATCCTAAAAATAATTAGGTGATTTAATTATTATTAACTTGAAAAAAATATTTAGTCTTTAGTCTAAACATTCTATGAAATGAATTTTTTTCAGTATTTTTTTTGGGAATATTTGTTCAAAATCCAGCAATAAATTATTGGATAGATATATATATCTGATCATTTCTATATAATCAGTATTTTTTTTGGGAATATTTGTTCAAAATCCAGCAATAAATTATTGGATAGATATATATATCTGATCATTTCTATATAATCTGAATGGTCCAGAATTTTTTAACATACTAAATCTATCTTTACATTTAAAAATAAATTTTAAATAACATAAAATAATAATTTCGTGGAAATTTATATTACCGAATTCCAGCGAAAAAACCCATGTTGTAAAATTATACAAGGAAAACAACATCCCAAATAAATAAAACGTAGAAGCCTACCTAATTCATTATAAATCACCATAGACTCGAATGAAGAGGACGATGCGGTGCGCATAATTTCCNAATTTATATTGCCGAATTCCAGCGAAAAAACCCATGTTGTAAAATTATACAAGGAAAACAACATCCCAAATAAATAAAAGGTAGAAGCCTACCTAATTCATTATAAATCACCATAGACTCGAATGAAGAGGACGATGCGGTGCCCATAATTTCCCATCGATTGAATTCATTTTTAGAGGGGCAATCGAGCGGCCATGGTAGAAGAGAAATGAGACGGTAACGAAGGAAATCCGATCCGGAACCGAAGTTATACACCAAGCATCGAATTCTAGCAATCTAATCTGACCATTTCCTCCGTAATTTTCACCTCGATCCGATTCGTTCGCATTCTTCGGATCATTTGGATTCTTTAGGCCTTTATCCGTGTTGTGGGTAGGTTTTCAGAAGAGCCTCTTAGCTCCAATTTTCAGCCATGGAAGCTGCAGAGGCGTCTGTGATGGCCATCGAAGCCGCAGAGGCGTTTAAGAAACACAGGCGGATATCTGTTTCGGATGGGGCGGAGGAGCCTTCCAAGCGCCACAAACATCACAGCAGCAGCAGCGCCAGCAGAAGAGACCGAGATAAAGATAAAGATAAAGACAGAGACAAGGACAAGCAGCAGCACCACCACCGCCATCACAAGCACAAGCATCACCACCGCAGAAAGACCAGGGCCGAAACCCCGACGGAAATGGAGACGGATGGCCATGGCTCAGCTAGGGTTTCAGCCGACCGCCAGAATTTCAACGGAGTTCCGATGGAAGCCGAAGAAGAAGGCAGAGTCCGAGTTGCTAGGGTTTCTGACACGAGATGCGACGGGGAAGAGAAAGAGGAAGGAGAAATTGTCGAAGGGGAAGAGTATTCTGAACCGTTGAAAACTGCGGAGTCCGACATCGAGTCTGGCGAAATCCATTCAGAGGAGGCAGCGAGCTTAAAGAATGGGCTCGATGAGGTTTCCAGCCCTAAAGAGGCCACACGTGGTTTCAAGATGCCCGCTGATAAGGTACTTAATATTTATCCCTCTTTTCGTTTATTTTATTTATTTACTTTTTAATCCCTGAAAACCTCAATTTTAGCTACATATTCGAGTCATAGTCTCGTGGAGATAAATCTTAGTGATAATATGGCAAGTCATGTTCCGATGAAAGAGTTCAGGCATTCACCGTAAATTTCCAAAATTGCATATGTTCTATTACAGATATTTGCCTCTCGTTGTTCATAAATTTTATCTCACTTCTTTGTTGTTAAATCTTCTGTCTTAGTAATTGTGTGCATCTGAGATAAACTGATCAAGGTTGCCTCTGTTCTGTTTACAAGGTTATTAAAGTTTAGTAGTATCTTGGTTGGTTAGCTGCAAACCGGTGGGGGTTTACCTCCACTGGACCAGGTTTGATTCCCCACATGCTGGTGCTTGCATCCTCTCTCAACTACCTGGGAATCTGCAGAACGACATGTCAGGTCCCAGGAGATTGACTCCACTCAGCCATAAAATGGGGAGTTTCTGATAGAAAGAAGAAAAAACTGAGTAATATTTTGGGAGGTTGCGTGTCTTGAAGTATATGTAGGCTCTACCGATCTCTGTGTTGTTGTCAAGAGTTAACTTTAATATATGGCAGTCCACTTCCACTCTATTGCTGATTAATTATATGATCTATTATGCACTATTCAAGGCATAATACTAAATACAAATAGTTTCTATATTTTTTATGCTTATGGGATTTTTCTCAGGGCAGAGTCAAACTACGCTAGCCAAATGATTTACATCCWCTTAATATCATGTATTCTATTTGCCTATGCTACGCTAGCCAAAATTCAGTATTGTTTTATGCTATTTTTGATAATTAATTATATTTCAGATTAGGTAGCATCATCTGACTTTTTAATTACATAAAAAATACCACTAATTTTGTTGGTTTCTATTTGTAGGAACTTAAGGGCAGAACAAATCAAGAGCCAGAATCTAAGGGAAGGCGGGAGGACTCTAAACGTGAGCTGGCAGGATTTGTGGAGGGTTCTAGAAAAGCGGATGAAAATGCTTTCAAAAAAGCAACGGAACATAGTTGTGTTGATAATGGATATATTGAAAAGAAAAAAGGCTCACATCTGAAGGTTAGAGATGAAGAAGGGGATAAGCTTAGAGGGGATGTTGACAGACATGATGCGGTGGCAGGTGAGAATTTCATGTTAAAGTATGATGAAATGAGCACGAAGTCTGACAAGAATGTTGCAAATGAGACAGCAGTTTGGGAAGCTCAGAACAGGAGCTCAAGCAATCATCTAGCGGGATATATGGAAACGACTGAAGATGGCAACAAACAGTTGAACGTGCATCGACTGCACTCTGAGGAAGGAAAGTGTGGAGTGGTTGAAGATGGCCGCAAGTTTTCACGGGAAAGAAATGATTTTGTGCTTGAGGATAATTTTAAGCAGGTGAGTTGCTCAGCCTATTTCAGGGACAGAAGAGGGATTCTTTTGGAGGAGGATGATAAAAACAGGCAACATTGCAGCTCAGCCTTTCGAGATAGTGGTAAAACTCAAGAGCATGAAGCAGGTTATCACAGATCCATTTCTAGGGATAATCGCCACAAACGAAGGCGTTCACTATCTCCTGCAAAAGGTATTGAAAGGGAGAGGCATCAGAGACAGAGGCATTCACGGTCTCGTTCAAAAGATAGTGAAAGGGACTTGCAGCACAAACAAGGCCATTCCAGATCACCTTTAAAAATTCAAAGCGAGGGGCAACACAGAAAAGAGCATTCACAAACACCTTTTAAAGATACGGATGAAAGGGATAATCATCCCACGCAAGGTTTTTCTCTATCTCCTTCAAAAAATATTGAAAGAGAGAGGCATCACAGGAGGATGGACCTTGCGTCTAATATGGTTGCAAAGGATTCAAAATGCCACACCAGATCACAGTCTCCAGGTGTTAGAGAAAGGTTGGAGTGCAAAGCAGCTGGAATTGAAGATGATGCTGGAGAGAAGCATAGGAATGGCCAGTACAATCACTGTGACAACGAGAGATACCGAGAAAGAAGGCATTCTATGTCTCGAGACATTAAGAAAGACAGGCCATCAGATAGAAACAGATCTCCTGATATTTTGAGGGATAAGTATCGTGGCAAGGGCAAATCTCCTTCTCGAGACAGTTATAGAGACAGAATTTTTGATATAAAACGGTCAAGATCTCAAGAAAGGAGGGAACGCCATTCTCATTCACGAGATAAAACGCAGGTTCAAGATGATCGGGGAAGGAGATCGAAATCTCGTGAGAGGGAGATGAGGTACTGCAGAGACAACCGTGATCACAGTGCACGAGTCAGGCGCTCTATTTCAAGAGATGCCTCAAGAGGTGGTCGAATTGATGACCGCAGTGAACGTTTGTATAGTAGACATCATAGATATGAGCATCAGAGAGAATCAGACAGAGACAGACCGAGAGACAGAAGGTCAGAAAAAGAGCGTGCTTCAAGAGGTCAGGAACCAAAAGAAGATACTAAGGAGGACAAAGACAAAATCAGGCAAGTCTAATATCTGTGAAGTATTTTTGTTTCTATTGTTATTGTAGACATTACTTCTACTGGTCTTCATTCTAACAAAGTTTCCTTTGAAATTGTCAACATATAGAGAGGAAGAAAACCAAGAGGAATATCAGGAGCGTGTTGCCTTGCAACTTGCAGAGCAAGAGGAGGATGATATTGAAAAAATCAAAGAGGAAAGTAGGAAGAGGAGACAGGCTATATTAGAGAAGTACAGGCAACAGAAAGATCAACAACAGACTAATGAACAAATTGAACAAAATGCAAGAAAAGGTATTTGATCATATTTACTTGTGACTCGTGAGCTTCACTTCTTAATTTTGTTTAATAATAAAAAGCATGATTATAGAAAATTGGATGATGGTCGTTTTGTTATTCTATGTCTGTTTATCTGTTACTGAATGTGTTAAGGGGTCACATCTTACTACAGATGGTGAGATATATGGTTTAGACAATATGAGGGAGAAAAATGCAATCCCAGCACAAATGTCAAGCAGACAACTAGAGCAGACGACTGGTATTGGTGATAGTGGACAGGATGGGAGTGATACTTTTGTACCTGACCCAACATTCTCTGTTGGAAAAGAGCCACTGCAAGCTGGGACACTCCATGTGGAAAGAAGATCATGTGCGGGTGGTCTTGGCGAAGGTTCCCCAAAGGTTGGGATGCTTTTGTCATGTAGAATACATTACTTATAAATTTCTAGAAACACGTGACGCATCATTGTCTTGACTGCCTCTTCTCTAAAAATTAAGATGTTAGACCGCCTTTTCTTCAACCAACTCCTTTTTGGAATTTATTTGAAAAACAAGGTTTATAATTTTTTCAGAAATTAACAGATGTGCAAATCGAAATTGGCCTTGAATATCTCTAGCCCAATCTATAAGGTGTCTTAAGGGATGTACATAACAGGATAATTTTCCGTGTCTCAAGGGATGTGCATAACAGGATAATTTTCCCATTTCAAAATGCTAAAAAAATTTGTTTTGCATTATGGATGTGTGTGTATGCTTTACAGTTATCTTCTTTTCTCTATACTTGATGTGTTGATTTTAACATGTTTTTGGCTCTTTTGGTTTGTTAGAGTGATGAGAGGTCAGCAGATATGTTTTGTGATGACATATTTGGAGAATCACCTGCAAGAATTCGGAAGTCGGTAAGACAAGATTCTCATTGTTTCCTTTTTGTTTGATTAGCTTATGCTAGATTTCTAAACATTGGTTCTGTGGAGTCATTTGGAGTAATTGAAATAACAATGAAACTTAACATTATTGTTTGGTATTCTTATAAAGAGGACATTGCTGGAATGGTGCATATTATTTGTTTTTGGTGCTTGTATTATGTATTCATGTCATGTTACTTATTGCAGGGTAGAGGTGATGGGTTGCCTGTTGATACAAGTGGTCTTCATGACAATTGGGATGATGCAGAAGGATACTATGGTAAGTTACTCATAAGCTTATCAATCAAAAGTTTAGTTCATTTTGAGATGCATAATGAGAATTGTTTATTCTCCTTTTTTGGAGGATTAATCTTCGATAGAGATTTAAAAATGAATTTTGACACTATAATGGTTTTTATATCCCTACTTGCGGGGTTGAAAACTAACAATGCAATAATGAAATGTTCTCTTATTAGACCTTTTTATGCTATATTCTATTTGTTCAAGTTGCCTTCATATTTTGTTTTATGTGTGGTTTATTAGTGGATCTACTGCATCATATACAATGCCTTGTGTCTTTGGTTGTGTTTTTCTCTGGTTAAGCATGTCCTTCAACCAGACATGCAAATTTCTTATATTCTCAACACAGTTAGGAGAATCAACCTTGCTGAGTACCTTTTTAATGATGATATACTTAAATCAGGTTACCGCATTGGTGAGGTCCTTGATGGTCGTTATGAAGTTATAGCTTCTCATGGTAAAGGTGTATTCTCAAGTGTTGTTCGGGCGAAGGATCTTAAGGCAGGGAAGGGAGAACTGGAAGAGGTTGCAATTAAGATTATCCGCAACAATGAAACTATGTAAGTTTTTTTTTTATCTATTTTTTGTCGGATATTTTCTTCTCTTTTGTATTGGAGGCATTTTGGTCCTGTTTTTCTAATTAAAAGATTTTTCTTATAAACAGGTATAAAGCAGGTCAAGAAGAACTGATAATATTGAAGAAACTTGTTGGTGCTGATCCTGAAGATAAACGCCACTGTGTCAGATTTCTCTCCAGCTTTAAATTTAGGAATCATCTGTGTTTAGTGTTTGAGTCCCTGCACATGAATCTTCGAGAGGTTCTTAAGAAGTTTGGTCGCAATATTGGTCTTAAATTAACTGCAGTGCGGGCATATGCAAAGCAATTATTTATTGCGTTAAAGCATCTGAAGAATTGTGGGGTTTTGCACTGTGACATAAAGCCTGATAATATGCTGGTATGCTGTTCTTTATTGTCACAGTAAATGAGTATCACAATGTTTAAAATTGACATAGTATTGAAAATTAGAGTTGTTTCTAGGCATCAAGTCTGTTAATTTTCTTTTTTCCAATGTACTTGTTTATGTTTTGCAGGTGAATGAAGCAAAGAATGTTTTAAAACTTTGTGATTTTGGCAATGCAATGTTCGCTGGCAAAAATGAGATTACGCCTTACCTTGTTAGCCGCTTTTATCGGGCCCCAGAAATAAGTAAGTTTTTGGTTCTTATTAATGTGTTTCTCTCCCTGAAAATGTCCTAACACATATCGACACTAATGTATATAATGACATGCTTGCTATTACAATGATGTAATTTTTATGAAATGTATATATGTATAGCAATCTTTATTGATACATGTAAGTTTCATTGCTTACTTTAACAGTTTTAACTTTTGTTTGCTGTGATCTGCAGTTCTTGGTCTACCTTATGACCATGCTATGGACATCTGGTCTGTTGGCTGCTGCCTATTTGAGCTTTATCTTGGAAAGGTGCTCTTTCCAGGTCCATCAAACAATGATATGCTTAGACTTCATATGGAGTTAAAGGGCCCATTTCCAAAGAAGATGTTGAGAAAGGTGAGAACAAGTTCTTTTCTTAAAATCTTAGGGTGTTTTTTCAAAAATAAAAATCTGTTTCCGCGCTTGATCTTAGCATTCTTAACAGACTCTGACTGTGACAGGTGGAGTACTAAGCAGTCACTGAACGAATAGGCAGCTTGCTATTTCTTATTGGTGAGCTGCATGTTAGTTTTAAGGGCATGTGTTACTGTGTCTGTCTGTTGACTGTACTCTATATGGAAAATGGTTTGGCAGTGATATAGTACTGCTATATAGTGTACGTAATGAGATCCATCTACACATTCTGTCCCGCTGCCCTCAACTCTTCAGCCTGTTAGACATTCAACCTATGTGAATTGTGTAGCCTCATAGGACCTAGTTTGTGTAGTTGTGCAAATCCTGTTTTGCCTTCCACAGATGTAATCTTACACCTATTCTTTTGGACACAGATTTCTGATATTTTCTTGCACTTTGATTGATATTTTCTGTGAATTTAATTATAACAATGTCCTAAAAATCTATATGCTTACAAAATGCGAGTGACTCATCTGGTAGTTGGTGAGTTGTTGATCTCACAGTTCTAAGAAGTAGATTTGAATAATATTCTCAATCTTTGTTTCTTTTATTTTATCTACAGGGAGGATTTACAGATCAACACTTTGATCAGGACTTAAACTTTCATGCCACAGAAGAGGACCCTGTTACAAAGAAGGTAAATACTTCAACAATTCTCTTGTACAAATTACTATTGGAATTTAGTTCCAGATAGATGATTCAGTTTATGAATTTGAGAAGTTTCTATATCATGTTAGGAACTGTTTTACTTCTGTAATTGCCTACCCAGCATCTAGTGATGCAGGGGATTTTAATTACAAATCCACCATATCATCTTAGGCAGTGTAAAACAACTCATATTTCTTTTCTTGTGTGCGATGAAGCAGACGGTGAAAAGGTTGCTTGTCAATATTAAACCTAAGGATATCAGCACTCTTATTGCAAGCTCTCCAGGGGAGGATCCTAAGATGTTATCAAACTTCAAAGATCTATTGGAAAGGATTTTTATTTTGGATCCAGACAAGCGGATTACAGTATCTCAAGCTTTGAGTCACCCATTCATCACGGGCAAGTGAATTAGGATGCCAATATTTGGCACGAGTTATGCTGCTAAGTTCAGATTGTGTGTATTATAATATTGGTTTCTATTGAGGTTGCTGTTGTCGATTTCAATGGAATAATAGACATGGTCAAATAGTGGAAATTTATGTTATTGTTAGTTGAGTATGTAGCACTTAAGTGCTTTGCTTATTCTGTTCACCTGATGATGGGACATTTATCCTGTGATTGGTCATCATCTTCAAGTACTGTGCCAAGAGCAAGGGGTACAGAATCCTTAGCGTGGAAGAGCCTTGAAACAGATGGTGTTGGTCTGGAGCGCCTTTTTCTACTGGGCAATTCTTTCAGTGGAATATTTCTGTTTCTATTGTAAGACAACTCGCCAGAGGCGTTTTTCCCTTGTACAATGTTCCTGGTAGTAAATTTTTTGCATGCTATATTGCAGCAAATTTGTATTCAATGAAAAATCTAAATCATTATTTTTATTGTCTCAGACATGGAATGTATGCTACTGTATGTCAAAAAAAACATTGTGGTGTAATAATAGTGGATTAAAAGCTCAAATCCCACTAATTATAAGATGGATTAGTTCTCTTTAATTCAGTTCTGTCGATATCAGGAAAAATTAAACTTGCGAATGATGCAAATAGGGATTGTCTTCTGTCAAGTATATCTTGAATTTATAGTTTAATTTGTATTCTAAGACTAACTAATTTGGATGGTATTTTCTCTATAGAAGTAAATGTAATTTCCTTTTTCTGTTTGGTTTATTATTCTTAGAATTTTGAATAAGAAGTCCAACATTTTAAACTTCTCGGAGAGTCTAATTATCTTTTTTGTTCAGGGTTGCTGTCAGGGCTCATGAGGTAACCCATTCGGTGCTTTAAGTGCCAGGTAGCTGCTGCAAGAAGGTATCTTGTCTGATATTTGGGTTACTGGTGAAGTGGTTTGTGATTGTCGAAAATTCTTGATTTTTGACATGGCTGGAATATTTTTCTATTTGAAGGCATCTTTTGGAGAGCTTACCATTTACTTTGGTTGTGGAAATCATTATTATGTTAAAACCTTTACACAGAAGGAATGTGGCCAACTTGGTGTCTCTACCCTTATCCCCAGCATGGGAACGTGTCAATAGCCAACTCATGGGTCTACCTCAGCACAGATGAAATGTAGTAGCAAACCAATGACCAAAGTGCAAGAATAATGTCACATGCATACTTACGATGCAGAGAGTTAGAAACTGTAAGGCAATAAATAATAACTGCAGCATACACAAGGGTTAACTGTGATGTGGTAGACCACCAAAATTCCCTTTTCTCTGTTTTATCCTTTTTGCTGCCACGTATGTTGCCCATTAGCTCATGTTTTTATGGTCCTTTTCCTTCCTGTCTGAATTCTCCATTTCTTCCAAGGGATTTTCGAGGAGTTCCMATCCCAGACCCTAGGTTGGGCACCCCAGTACCAGCAGACAGTGAATGTCTAGGAGATCCCAGATCCAGGGGCAGAGACAGAYTCCATCTGTTYAGAGTAACAATTCCCACACTTTGTCAAGTAGGCTGTCACTGATTCAGAATTTCTTTCCCCCCCCTCGGCCTTGAGTGGTAGGAGTGGGGGGGATCTTTATGCCGATGCACACCCCAGGATCACAAATTGTGCAGCAGAGCCCCCTTAGTCCTGGTTACTCACCAGAGTCCAGACATCCTTAATTAAACAGTATATTGGGTCTTTTATAGTGATTGAGGACTCGTTGGATGAGACATCCCTCCCTTCTCTTTTACCTTGGCCTCCAGTTCCAGTTCTACGTGATATGCTGTTTCTGTTTGTTTTTTCACTATATATTCATTTCATTTTAACTTCTGCATCTGTTCTTATATCTTTGATTATTGTTGCTATATTAGAGCTAGGAGATGCTGCGGCACTCCCTCTTTGTATTGCACCGGTGTTACTCTGTAGTCTTTTGTGGTCATTTGTTGGACATAAATAAAATTATGTTATCTTATCCTCTATTTTTCCTTTGATTTTTTTCCCACTAACTGTCTGTATTCTTCTTTTGTTTATTCCCACTTCCTTCCCCCCCCCCTCTCTCTTTCTCTTCTCTTATTCTTCCTGTTTCTCCATTGTCTTTGTTTACAAAACTTGATTTAGCCCTGCCCTGGAATTGTTCCCAGTTGGAGTCTCCGGTCCCTTTGATGCATTATTTTTTCTGTTGGTCTCCATTTTTAGCAAAGCCCAATACATGGATGTTAAAAACTTAGAAACAGATGCCCAACTGGCAACATGTCAGCACAAAGACAATAAGTGGAAAAAGCTATTTTGTGGAGATTTGATGGAGGACAGGTAGGTTTGAAAATTTAACAGGGAAATCTTCGAAGYGCATCAAAATTAAAGTACAGTATATTTTCCTGTATATGTATACCATGACGTAGTTCCATGTTAATACATTGTTTTTGGAGAAACATAGTCYGTGTTTTTATAGTAATTTTGAAAATATGCCCATATACTGTGACTATGATTACTAATTTACTACTGCTTTGCCTGTATGGAAGTCACGTTCTTATTCTCTGCTAGCAGCTTATCCCGTTTATTATAGTTATCCAAAATATGCTCAAGCCTAGGTGGGAGGAAGCCTGGATTRCTTACTGACATTTTGAAGATGTTTCACAAACCGAATGATCACATCTGTGTAGTCTCTGGCAGATTTTAGGAAGTCTCGACTACTTCAATGAGGTTTAGGTGTGATTGTATCAAGTCTCTATTACCCTGGCAGTCAAGCTTGTTGCAGCACTTTTTTCTTAGAGGTGGTTTTCTCTTAAGCAGGGTCAACATATAAAAGGTTAACTGCGAGCCTTTGAAACACTTCTTTCATAGAAGCTGTCCTCTCTTGAGTTGAGAGTGGACTTAAAAAAGGTTAACTGTAAAACCTTGAATAAATCTAATCCAACTTATGTAGTCGCATGATGCTGATTCAATTTCTGCTAGTAATATGTTAAATTTTCTCCAGCATTGGTTMTTGTACTGGAGTGACTTGTATTTGGTTTGTTTCATTAATGTASTATATTATATTTGGACTATAGGAGAAAGTTGAACAAAATGTTTAAAGTCAATGAATTTCCTGTATCACATTATTAGCAAATGCTATTGATAGAAGAGAATACAAACATCTTATCTTTGCAAACTGTATTTATGCTAGGTGGAGCAGTTCTCCAGGCATATATGTGAAGTTTAGAATTGAATTCTGGCAAAGTACTTTGCTTTTGATTTCTTTTTAGTTTTGGATTGCAGAATATGGATACGTGTTGAGATCTCCCGGGTTTGAGAATTTTCAACATTGCAACAAAAGATGCAGTAAGTAACCCGTGCAACAAATGGTGATTTCATTTATTCTGTAGCTACTTTGCACCTAATCATCTGGTAATTTTATCTTTATAATCAGTGTTATTTGAATATGTTTCACTTTCAATAGAGATTAAACATTAAACTAGTTTGCGCTGTTCACTGGTATTGCCTTCTGTTGGAAGCTTGTATTTTTTGTTGATCTATCATCCATCCATTTCATAGTAGTACCATTCACCTGTAATCTATGTGCCCCATTGAAACACAGTGCTACATTATCATTCATTGAATGGAAACAGAATCTGTCAGTGACTTAGCACTAAAGCTTTTATTTTCCATCATCACACAAATTGATCCACACACTGATTTTACTTTTATATAAAAGGCTAAACAACATTAACAGATAATTGCACTATAAGAGAAACCAGGTGCTCTTATAGCTCACGGTGAGAAATTGTCATGTGTGTAACGTTAAAAAACTAAAATGAAAAAGCTGATGTCCGATGTCTAATGTGAAAAAAAAGGAAGAATCAATCTTTTATTTTTTTTAGTTAATTAACATGAGGGGGAAAACTATAATAGATCCATCTTAACACCGGATCTTTTAAGAAGTGAAAGGTTTGCACTTAGGTGTTTTTTGATCCCTCTCAGTAAAAAAAGAAGAAAAGGAAGAACCAAGATTTTAATTCCTTCAAGCAATTATATCGGTAAAAATTTAGAGTGGATCTTAACTCCGGATCTTTAGGTGACAATCTCTTAATTTTTTGGGAACCATGCTTTTGGNTTTCCATCATCACACAAATTGATCCACACACTGATTTTACTTTTATATAAAAGGCTAAACAACATTAACAGATAATTGCACTATAAGAGAAACCAGGTGCTCTTATAGCTCACGGTGAGAAATTGTCATGTGTGTAACGTTAACAAACTAAAATGAAAAAGCTGATGTCCGATGTCTAATGTGAAAAAAAAGGAAGAATCAATCTTTTATTTTTTTTAGTTAATTAACATGAGGGGGAAAACTATAATAGATCCATCTTAACACCGGATCTTTTAAGAAGTGAAAGGTTTGCACTTAGGTGTTTTTTAATCCCTCTCAGTAAAAAAAGAAGAAAAGGAAGAACCAAGATTTTAATTCCTTCAAGCAATTATATCGGTAAAAATTTAGAGTGGATCTTAACTCCGGATCTTTAGGTGACAATCTCTTAATTTTTTGGGAACCATGCTTTTGGATTCTTTTCGATATTTGCTAAAACAAGAAAATTTGCTTTTACCTCTATTCTCATTAACAAGGTTAAAGGAAAATCAAGCATTATTCCCACCTTATTGTTGATATCTCAGGGAATCTAAATCTCCTTGCCTTGTTGGAGCATTTGAATTTTTGTCTGTAGGATTGGCCCTTCTTGCTGGCAAGGCAGGGACCTGAAAATAGTCTTCTATTCCATCTCGGCACATTTCTAGTATCGGGAATTTAACTAATAATTTCTTTATGTTTAGGTTAGAGGGCTATTTGTTGAATATTTTGAACTTGAAGAACTGCAGTTTCCTTGATAGTATATGATGGTAGAGCACAACCATGAAAGAATTGCCTCCTTTTTAAGAGGCTTTGGAAAGGAAATTGTTGCTAGTAGTAGGTGATCCTAGAGTGTTGTTGAAAAATTTGCGGTGGACAGAGGCGTCTGCGTAATCCCTTGATGATTATTTACAGATTTGTGCAGCTAGAGTGTGCCATACCCTCTGATGGTTGCTGAAGATAGGAAAGTCAAGGGCTCTCAAATTCATGCCTGGCTTCACTGGACGAGAACAAGGGACAAAACTACCATCACTTTCTTATGTGCCTGTGCCACTAGGGAGCCTTATGAGTTCATTGTAAACCCTTAAATCGATTGGCACAAAATCGCTCCATGTGGATATCTTTTTAAATATATAAGATCATTTTCAATCTTAATAAATGACCAAGGAATGTAGGGTGTCCAAGCAAAGATTGCATTTACGTTGTCCCATGTAACTGTGAGTCATAAGTCAATGAAATATCACTAGGGCTTGTTGGATTCCTGTGTGAATTTTAGAAAGCTGCCTTGTAATTTGTGACTCTTGTTCTTTTTCAAGTTTAATGAGAAGATATCTGAAACAAATCCTGGGTGAGATAATCAATAGGGATAACATAAGGTGTATTTGAAACGTTGGCGAGCATGAGCTGATTACCAGATAGTAGCACATGACCCTGTTAAGTATCTCGTACAAAATCTAGGCCAAGGGTTTAGAACTCTGATTTAAATATTTTCTCCGACAGATTATTCAGTTGAAAAAGTTGAGATTTATCTAAAAAGCTGCTATATTATTGAACAATATTGGGATAATCTAAGAAGTTGTGGAGTGGGCTTGATCCTTTTGGCAATTGCTTTAGTCCCTTGGTTTTGGCCTCTATTTTGACCAAGGCATGCAAATGATTTAGCTTATCTCACTAATAATGTTGTGATATTTCAGGAGATTGGGTTGTTCAGGGCTATTTGCAACAGTTTCCCTTTTTCATTGACAGTATATGTCATGGTTGCCAACGCACTTGAATAGTTGCTTCAAAAGAGAGTGGCCTTGGTAAAATTGGAGCTATTTGTCTCCCCAGGCACAGAATCAACTGATGATTCATTTCTCACTGTGCAGGAGTGATAACAATTCTCATTCTACCATTGAGTACCCTTATGTTTGGATTGTAGGTGTAGTATCCAATTGAAGAAAACCATGTGTTTATCTTTAAGAGAGTTGACAACTTCATGTGGAGGCTTGCTAGTACAGGATGGATATCGATTCATCTTGGACAAATTTTCATAAATTTAGTGCTTTTGTTTGCTTCCTAGGTCTCCCCTATGGAGTTGTTGCAGTCAATTGCCAATAAAATTGAGAAGACAATTGCAAAAATTGCTCACCAGGGCCTATCAGATATCTACCAAAGTCCTTGCTGCTATTCATGTCTACAATACCTCTTGTTGGTCCCTTTCAGTAATTGTTTCTGCTAAGGTTGAGAAACTTCTTTATGCCTTTGTTTGAGCCAATTGGGAAGAGAAAAGAGGTTTCCTTAGTGGATTGAAGAATTTGTTGTACTCCTAAAGAGTGGGGATGATTAGGTGCCCTCAATTTGTGCAAAGAGGGACTCACCTTATGCTCTTAATGGATTAATTGATCACTGGAAGGTTTTTTTTTTCAATTGTATATTTTTCTAGAATGCCTTATGAGAGGAATGGTTGAGGACAATGCTATTAGAACCGGAACTAGACCAACATTAGAAACGTGAAAGTCATGAACCTGATGAAATTAGACCACAACTGGGTTGCAAAATATATTTATGTACATGTAACATCAACGTAAATCCAAACCATTGGATACCAAAGGTGCAAATTTTGAGGAGTGTGTCATTATATAAGATTGGAAAAGGCCAGTTTGGGACAAAACCGGCTGAAACCAGTGTCATATTTGGTTTTGTACAGGGTCTGGTTGGCCAAAAATATGTAAACCAGTCTGGACGGTCTGGTTTTGATAATATTGGTTGGGAGCTCTAAACTTCCAAACCCTTTTTACTCTTGCTCTAGTAAAGATTGATGGATACTGTGTTGCTAAAATTATTTGGAAGGCTTAGGAAGATGCTGTACCCTTCTTGCATTGGAAAGGGGAAGGTTTCAGATTTGGCCTACTTGTTAATGAATATCGTATATGGTGGTCTCCTGTTATCCTTGAAAGCAACCCTTTCACTGATAACCCTTGGTTCTCGGCTCTCCACTTCTTTTGTAAAGGCATTACATCCCTTTAGGACATCCCCGCTTCTTCAGAATTGGAGGTTGAAATCCCTGGGCTCTGTTGAGAACTTGAGATAGACTTTCTGCTTTTAATTCTAATAGGTCAATTTTTGATAAAATTCAGACTTTTATTCATGACTATTTGCTTTTCAAGCAAGGGTTAATTTTGGACTCCTTTGTTTTTGGGAAGTCCTTTTATTCTTAGAATTTCTGGGAGTAGTCTATATGTTCTATTTTTTGGACCCATATACGACCAAAATCAGTCAAATCATGACCAAGGTCTGTGAATATATGACCAAAATAGGTCCAAAAAGTAGAACATTAGACAATCCCGAATTTTTGTTAATTGTTCCATTTATATTACTTTGCACAGTTCCACATAGAAACTTTAATTTTTGAAAAAATAGTGGCTTGTACTTGAACTCATAATGATCAGGCTCTCTGTTTATGTGTGCTCCAAGGATAACAGTTATAATATCATCATGCTTATATTATTGGAACTTGTGCCATTTTATCTTAGGTTTTTATTAGATGCTATTGGGGATTTTGCATGTACAATGCCCCTTTTAGGTTTTGGTGCCTTGCTATCCTTGATGAAAGCAAGCCTCTCTCTGAAAATCCTTGGTTCTCGGATCTCTATTTATTTAGAAAAGGTATCTGCTCCTTAAAAGTCACAGGGTGGAATCCTTGGGCTCAGTTGAAGCAGTCGTTTTGCCTTAGCAACTCTAATATATTGATTTTTGATAAAATTCAGATTTTAATTCTCAACTGTTTTCTTTTCAAGCTAAGGGGTTAATTCTTGTCCCCTTAGTTTTTGTCAATGTCTCTTATTATTTTTAGATTTTTGTTAATTGTTCTATCTGTCTTACTTTGCACAGCGCTGTGTAGAAACTAGAAACCTTAATTTTTAGAAAAACAGTGGCACAGGCTTGAACTTATAATAATTATGCTCTCTGTTTATGTGTCCTCCAATGTGACATTTAGTAATATCATTGAATTTATAATATTGGGCCTTGTGTCATTTCATTTTTAAATATATATCTCATTGTGGATTTTGTATGTTATATTTCCTTTTTGGTTTCGGAAACTTTTGATCTTTGAGATGACGTTTTGTTATATGCATCTTTATGACTTTTTAGTGGTGGTCATTGTAATTTGCTGCTTTTTTAGTAAAACGACCATATTGTACATAACGTTTTATTAAAAGCAATATTACAAAAATCACGAGAAGCTTGAGTGAAGAATCTTGTGCAGGTTTGTATTGGATGTGCGCATGGCAGATAATCAAAATTCTAGGATTTAAGGATTTGTTTAGTACTTCCTATTGGCTCATACTTTGAAGTTTGAACACCCCCTCAATTTTTATGGGGTGTTCTGAGTCTCAGGTTGTGGGATGTATAACACATCTAGCAGAATATATCTGTCTGCTTTGGAGTATATTAGCTCCAACATGGTTTTCAGACAGATCCAATAACCCTAAATGTAGTACATTGCCTGAAATGATCCTTCAACTAGCCTGTGCTTTTTTCTACTTTGAATATTGCAAGGTTATGAGCCACTCTGTATTGAAAATCTGTACTTGTAGCTCCTTCTCCACAAATTGCAATTTACAGTCAAAAACATGTTTGTATATGAAACTACCAAACAAGTGAAACCATTCATTGGGGGAGATCACTAGCCTTTTGATCCAACCAAACACCTAAACTTCATTTAGTGCTTTTGATATAAAAGGCAGAAGTTATGAATCAGTTCATTGCTTGATCTGAAATCAAAATGTTGTTCAGGAGCCTTTTCGGTTGCAATGCTTGTCTGCCTACTGCTTTTTTTTGTATTTGCAACTTCATTGACTCTTGGAGCTGTTCTTATTTTATCATGCTATCTTTTCAAAATTTCTCACATGCTTTTATTATATATAAGAACAGAATAGTGTAATTATATATACCATTCTATATTTGTTACAATGGTAATTTATTACCACTGAATTTTTTAATACTAGATGATGCATATACACCTTTCTTACTTGAGCATTTTAGTAATTTTTAACCTCTAGTTGCATTTGTTCTTTAAGATTGTTTTGTAATAGGTAGTTGACAATGAGAGCTTGGAGGGGGTAGGTTTCCCGACAATCAAATGATGTGACTTGAGCAATGTTGCAAGTCGTTGACAATGAGAACTTTGAGCAAGTAGAATTGCAAATAAAAAATTCATGCAATCTCAATAGAAGGAAGTTGTATCCCTCTTATAGGGTGATAGGGAGGTGATCAGATGAAGTGATGGATGCTTGTCCCTTCAAGGAATAGGTGGCAAATTCAAGTCATCATGATCAAGTGAGTGAGGGGGAGAGCAAGGACAATAAAGGCAGCCTCTGTCCAACCCTTTTGTCTGACGTACAAATATCCACATTGCTTGAACAATAACCATCCTTTTGTGGGAATGATGGATTCAAGTGGGAAAAGGAATGATAACAATATGTAGTTCGATTTTGATACAACAACAATCCTATTAGTGATGTTAACTCTCAGGGAAGGTATGTATCGAACAAGTATATATGTTGTCTCTTTTTTGTTTTTCCAGTTCTATTTGGTATTGTTGGGAGTTTTGTCTAGCAGAGCGATCTTCACAACGCTCCTTATTTTGCATCACCTATTTACTTCACATGGTAAAAAATACTTGATTTCATGTGGCGGCCTTTAGACAAAGGGGCTTGTATTTTCAGTGATTGGGCATGGGACAAGTCTATGTTTGAGGTAAGGGGACAATGTTTTTATAGAAAGGTTGGAGGAGTGGTTTTGAAGGTCGTCCCCTCCACACTTTTGAGCTCTGTGATAAGTTGGAGGAAAGTGAAGGGAGGGTTTGYATTCCTCCACTATYTGCTTGTGGCTWTTGGAAGGGTTTGGGTTGGTTAGATATAATGAATGGGAATAAGCCAAGGGGAAGTTGGTTTTGGGGAGTAGCAAATCTATTGTAGCGATTAGAGGTAGACCAYGGTCATGGAAAAATGCTAGCAAAGGAGGCCCTCATATTAGGGAAACTAGAGGCCAAATAGAGGCCATGGAAGCAACAATAAGATACAAAAGATTCTTGACATAGTGTTTTCTCAAAGTAGGGACACAACAAATCATTCGTAGAACAAGTAGTAATAGAACATGGGGGTGTAGTAGCAAACCATCTTGGACGAATTGGAATTCTTAGACCGCAAATATGAAGCATTGGTTAAGATAATTTGGGGCATGGAAGTTGTGGAGGGTGAGTTGAATCAGGTTGATCGGGTAGTAGTGGTGGAGGACCAAATTGACCCTATTCCAATCTACATACATGTGGACTCAGACTCAGACTCGGAGGCAAAAGACTTAAGGGCTTCTATGTTAGTCTCTAGGCTGGAAATATCTTTTGTTCTTCTTCATACAACAATGTTTTGATTGGCAATTTTGGCCTCAAAACCAACTTTAGCCATCTTTATATAGTTTACTAGATAGGCAAGTTGATACTATGAACAATGTTGATAAWACTGGGGAACATCATAGTGAGATTAATCAGATGTTTGATAGTTAGCCTAGAAAGAATGTTCTCTTTTTTGTATACTAATTAATTAATGCATAACTAAATTTACAAAGAAAATAGAAGTTGTATTGAATATGTTTCAAAATTATTAGAGCCATTAACTAGTAGAAGATTATATATACAATACTTGTTATCCATGAATCATTTTGTTGGAGGATTGTCAAAAATTATGTTACACTAAACGAGGGTAAGGATACGTTTTCCAAAATGGTTTGTGTGTTTAGAAAATGACTAATTTCTCTCTCTCTCTCTCTCTCTCTCTCTCTCTCTTTATATATATATATATATATATATATATATAGCCCCAAGGGTTACCTCAAATGGTTTGACTTGTCAAGGAGGTCATGATTTTGAATCCGCTTGGGTCCCTCAAGGTTAGAATACATGTTTGCTGGTGACACTAGCCTTGGGCACTATTCATGGAATGTGAGGAAGTGCTTGGAGGGTTTCCTTGAGGACGTTTCCAATGGATTACACACACAATTATCCTTTTAGTAGATAGTGCTTGGGCCTTTATTATAGGTTTGTACGATTCTCAAACCTCCCTAATTCTTGGGGTGAAATACAACTATAGTTGATCCAATGAAAGCTTTTGTCTCTAGAATTCTTTTCCCAAAGGAAACTCCTTGAGGCCTTTTCTAGTTTTGGTAAAACACTCATGAGTAGACATGAGTTGTTGCAAGCACTTCAATGTAGAACCTAGATATGAAACTTAGTTTCTCAGGTTAAAGGTTTAGTAGGCCATTCCTCAATTTTCTTTTCAACATTTTGGACCACCACTTCCCAGAGTTTCTTTAGGAGAGGCTACAAAATCAAAGGATATACGAAGGAGTTTGAAAATTTGGCTTGACCAAATTCAAGACCAACTTCGGTCATCCAGCTAGCTCGGGAACTAATGCGGTCTTTGTCTATAACATTGGGGGACTAGCAGATTGAATGATGGAATTGGATGCGGTGCAAAAAGTCTAGAGACACTACATAGTATTATCCCAGGAAGCATGCTCTTCAAGAATGGTAAAGAATGTGTCATCCACATTATCTAGAAATTGATATGCTCTTCTTGAATCATAAATGATTATATAAATCTCATCATCCAAAGATTACAATGTTGTTCATTTGCTTCTTATCTCTTTATTTATAGAACTTCTATCTAAAAACACTTTGGTTTGAAAATAATGCTTTTGCCATTTATAGACAAAGTGACATCCATGGCTCATAATTCTAGCTCTACTTATACTAATGATGAAAAGGAAACAAGCATGATGAATGCTCATCTTTATAGACATTCTTGGCTCATAATTCTTCATTATAACCAAAGGTTCCATATAATTCACACACTACTTATGCTTATGAAGAGGAAGCAAGCAAAACTAATGCTTTCTTGTCTTTCATAGACGAGGTAGGTTCTATGGTTCATAATTCTAGCATTGCTTAAGCTTATGAAGAGGAATATCATGAAATGACAACCCCCAATTTTCCCCACTATCTTGCCCAAGAGCTACATAGTTCACTTGTTAGCATATTGATGTTGGATGTAGACATTAAGAGGATTGGAAAGACTTTATCGTAGAAACATATTTTGTACTAATTATCATAAGTTTGTAGCAATTGGCGTTTATTTATAAGTTGGGTAAGACTGCATATTCAATCAATTATGTGTACTAGTTGACCTTGCTCACGTGATTTCTATTCGATGAAGTTCATTGCTACTCATATGGAGGGAATGGAGGACAAGATTATTCAAAACTTTTAAAGGCATATTTATTGGCTAATTGTGTGAACGAATATCGTGTTTTGTTTTAATGTGCAAGTTCGTCTTGTCTTTCTCCTTGGTACATTAAGATTCTTGTTTTAGGCTCTCTCATCTTACATCGTCTTGGGCCCATCTTAATATTTCCCTATCATTAATACAGAGGAAACTAACAAAAAATGTCAATCTTTGAAGTGTTTTATTGCTTACAACTTGATTTTTGAATTCCATTCATGGTGCAATCTTAGTGAGGGTCTTCTAGTATTATTAGAACTACCAAGGGTCGGGTCTTCTAGTATTATTAGAACTATTAAGTTTGACCTAGACTTTCAAGTCAAACTTTGCTTGAGTCAATGAGGAGGTGAGTCAAACTTGTCATTATTGCATTTTAATTGCCAATGGCTAGTTTCACACTTTGACATGTGAGTGTTGGTAAGTCAAAATTTGACTTGCGAGTACTATGAAGCTGCTCAAACAGGTCTGTCCTAGCCTGTTATGAGCTCTAAGTTTCAATCTCCAAAACTGTCATTTGCTGCGTTTTAGGACAGCAAACAGTTTAGTAACTTTCTGCCCATAATTTTTATTGGTCAAGTGTTCTTTGAGGTGCCCTTACAAGTGTTTTTGAATTGGTGGTTAGCATATGCAATATGTCTCAAAACAAGCAACACTCCTCTAGATCTTTACAACACAAATAAGCTGATCTACACTCTCATGCATTAAAATAGGACATAGGTATTTTTGGTCAACATGACCCTGGATAAACCCTCCCCGGGGAAAACCAATGTGGAATGAAAGTACATATAATGATGATCTCAAACAATGAATACAACAAGGAATACAATAAAAGAAAACCTGGTATGATAGCAAGCCCCTCTCAAGCTTGTAGCACAGGTTCCAAGATGAATGCGCCTAGGAAAGTGTGCCCCTCTCTCCTTGTTGCTCTATCCACTGAACTGAAGTGCCCAAGCTCCGTGGCCCAATGAAGAATCCCTTCCACACAACCAACTTGTTGTGTCTCTCCTCCAACATGAACCAGATAGATTTGAGATCTGACAAGGCCTCCTAATACCTGTTAGATGTGTGCCCTCCTCCAAGCAAGACTGATCACCATAAATAAATGAGGGTCCAAGCTTCCCTAGCTCCTCCATGGATGTAGGCGCCCAAGCTTCCCTCTCTCCATGCCTCCATTCCCATCTCCATTTCTCCTCTCTATCTCTCCTAGTGAACAAATGAGTGAATGAGCCTCTCTTTGCCCCTTGCGCCCTCCTTGATGAGCAATCCATA
>SNQJ01S0001487.1:233683-250617 GCA_010110895.2 Picea sitchensis | reverse complement strand
CATTAAACATTTGGAGTGATAAGGAGTGGTTGAAACCGGGATTGGGATAAATTGCAGAAGGAAAAAAAATCAACAAAAAGGAGATATATTTTAGTTTTAAGATAGTGTTTTATTTGTTTATGTGCACATGGATTTTTCAACTATATGTGAGCTCAATTCTTACATCAACACCAAGCTTATAAAAAATTGCAAAGTAATTTAATTTTTACATCACTATCAAGTTTTTTGTTTTCTCCTCTTTTCTGTTAGTGGGGAATATAATCAGTTTTATTGTCTAGCGTGAAAGTGAGAATGAGATTGTCGGTACCATGCCAACAGACAATATACTCATTTAAGAGCTCAAACATGTCACCTATGAGAATTGAGCATGGGTAGGAAGGTTAACTAGTTCTAAAGAAATTATCTACCACATTCAATTAATCACCATTGCAGTATCACTAAATATTGGAATTTCAGGAACACCTTAGTATGACCTTGCCATCAAACAAACAAGTATTCCTCATGAGTCAAATGCCTGTTGCAATAATAGTTTTCAAGACTTTGAAACTCTTCAAATATCTCACATCAAGTCCTTAAATAATCCTTGAAGGAAGAACACCCAATGCATCTTTCAACAGTCTAAGGTTCTCTTCTTGTTTCCATACATGTATAGAAAAGAGACATAATAAAAATATATGATGAATGATTACCCTATCCTCCTTGCAAAGCAATCACTTGCTAGGGCCATATCCCATTCTCTTTTGCAAATTGTCCCAAGTAAAAACCTTGTTCCCGAGTGCCAACTACATAAAAATGCTTGACTTGAGGTGGCATTTAAATTTCCATAGAGACTTGTACCACCATATTGGATTCTTAAAAGCATTACTTTCACTCAAAACCTTATAGCAATCTTAGGTGTGTAATGACCTCCAATGGGATTTTGTGACCCTATCAATTCATCCGTTGAATCCTTAATCCGAATATGACTAGATCTTAAAGAGGTGGTGTACCATTCACAAGCTCAAGCATCCTCACCATGTAAACCTRCCATTTCTATTGATATCCACTTTAGCCCCTATATTGTGGGGAGTTCAGAATTTACCACTTGATTGAGACTGAAATATMCCTTATCATGCCACTGTATACTGCATTGGTATTGAGTMAAAAATTCTCACCACATCCAATCACTGATTTCATACCTAATTTGACTTTGTTCCRTTTACCCACCTTCTTAGCACATCAACATCCTATCAATGGTAATGCTAATATCATTGCCTTTCATATGATGGATCCAATCTTCAACACCAGTAGGTGCCATACGTTTTTCGGAGACCCTTGTCCCCAAAGATCTTGGTTTKTAATTAATTTTTATCAACATTTTGTAGCCAAAACTTTGTCAAGTTGGCGGATGTTTTTAAGGCTCATTCCACCAAATTCTTTGGGGATTTTTATTTTTTGCCATTTTATCCAAGCAATATCACACTTTTCTTTATCACATAACTTGAAAAACTGAAGCTTATCCCCTTTATTGTCTCACATACACCATTTTGAATAAATGTTGAAGACATCCAAGAAATCATAAGCCTTCCCCTTCTTGATAACCATTTATTACAATGATTAGAAAACCTTTTCTCTATGTTAGCCATCAAAACATAGTAGAGGCTTTGGCATATTAAGAGTCACTTTGGCCTTCATATGATCAACATTGATACCACATCAATAAATAATATGTTTTACTCAATATCCCCCACCATCATATGAGGAATTGGGGTGGGGGGAAATATCGAGTAAAACATATTATGAGGATGGGGGTGGGGGGAAATATCGAGTAAAACATAATACGAGGGTGGGGCTGGGGAAAATATCAAGTAAAACCTAATAGGAGGGTGAGGGGGATTATTGAATGTTTTACTCAATATTTTCCCGCACCCCCACCCTCATATGAGGGGTTTGGTTTTTTGTAAAAACCAAGATAATTTAATCCATTATGGAGATTTATCTTTTGGTAGGGAAATAAATAAGAAATAAATAAGAAACGAGTGTTATATTATCTTCATCAAGCCTCTAAAAAGAGTTTAACTTACCCATCTTGATTTTTATTCTTGTTGCAAAATAATATAAATCTGATTTTTTTTTCAATTTCTAAGCATCTCTTCTTTTACCATCACAAGAAAGTAAAATGTCATCCACAAATGATCCATAAATGAGGGATTTATAGTCCTCTTGCTTCATTGGTATAGATACTTTGTGGAATTGGCTTTATAATCTATGTATCTCTAACTTGTGCAAAGATCTATGTTCGCTGAATTGCTATAGGGCCTCTATTCTGAGTTCAATGCTATGTGTGACTATTCTTCAGGATTAGAGATATGGGTTGCCCTCTGGTGTAACCTACACACATCAACCAACTAATAACACAATATTGATAAGGCCAATAAAAACCAAGACTCTTCAAATACTTTGCCACTGAGAACTCTATGATCGATGGAATTCCATTGCATGTTGATATGCAATTTCATTAAATCTATCAAGATGATCAAGGTTGAGACTATGCTTCTTTGATCGTCGTATGGACATGAAAATTTTGCTCAAGCTTGGGTTGAAAACTTGATTATTGCTTCGGTATCATCAATGAGTTTAAGTGATTGTTTCTATTGCCAGCAATAAAGCAATCTTTGTTGTGCTAAGATAGTAATGCATAGTCTCTAGACTTGTTTCCAGACAACATGAACAATGCCACTAGCTTGCTATGTAGTGTTTGGATAACAAAAGAACCCAAATCAATGTTCCCTTGGTTGCAACTTGACTTAGACTTCTAATAAAAGTTTTAATTAAGGAAAGCTTCTCTAAATGTATAGATATATATTCTCAATTAAATAAGTGTCAAGGATGAGGCTTCACCAATGAATGGCATATGGTTCACACTGCATTCACAATAGAATGGTATGTTTCATTCACTGTTCCAAGGTTTCCTCCATGTCTAATCATACTCTAATCCAACTTTTATACCATTCATTAATGGAACATAATGAAATGACAATTCTCTAAAGCACATAATCAATGTCAATTAATTTATACTTGTTGAGATGGCCACTCATTAAACATATGAGAGAGCCATTATTTAACATATACTCATTAAACATATGGAATGGCTACACTAGTTAAAACATATATTATTATGATACGTTCATATGAAATGCATCACAAAATGCCAAATGATAATGATGACTCAACAACCAACTAGTGGCACAATCAGCCTCACACACTTAGTCACCTTGTGCAACCTCAAGGAGATGCAACGCCTATCAATGTACATATGACTTATGTACGACCACCCATGACCTAGAACCAACTTGGAAATTACAATTTTGGTTTGGGATGATGTGTACAACCCTTTGGTTCAAGGGATTGACAACTATAGTTGTTGTCTATTATAGTGTTCATGGAAAATGAATTTCCGAGGAATTGTAATGTATTACAATGAAATCTCTTTATCACAGGCATCAATCCAATTATTGATAGTATTTTAAACATAAAGAAATCACCAATTAACTCAAGCACAACAATTAACACAACCATTGCGAAAATTTGATTAGACAAAGACACAATGTTTACCTTTGAAATACAATTGAGAGAACCAACATTCAATGCTTGTTGAGTGCTCTTATTTTGGCAATCTTTGGTCATAAAGCAACTCATGGATATTAGTGCATACTCCCCTCTCTTGCCCAGTGAAAGAGGGTTGGGGTGTAATGGAAAGGCCAAGATATTGACCTTTCAGTTCCCATTATTCTCTCTCATTTCCTCTCTTATTTTCATTTTTGTATTTTGTACAGAGTCTTGCAACCATTCGTTTGTGTGGATCCATTTTAGATCAACAAATAATAGAGGTGAAAGATATATGCTTCATTCGTTTGTGTGGATCCATTTTAGATCAACAAATAATAGAGGTGAAAGATATACGCTTGTTTGGATCCATTTCAGATCGACAAATAATAGAGGTGAATGATATAAAGATGCCCTTATTTTTATACATTTGAATGATGTTGATGTTGAACCATTAATCAAAACAAAAAATGACATTGAGGCAACACAACTCATTAGCTAGTTAATACAATGAACACTAAAACTTGAGAATGAGCATCATGCTTAAATAAAACCAACCCAATCATAAGCTTTTGGCAAGTCCAGTTTAAAATCCAAGAACAACTCCAAGATCAACGATAAGGACTTAGAGTTTTGTCCTTTTGGAAAGTGTAACATTATTAGTAACTCATCTTTAGAGACTCCCCCAGTGGCCTTACATTATCTTTGTCATTTCCAATGTTGGAAAAGATTGAAGTCATTTAACCAATTTTGCTAAAATGACTCTACTCTTTGTATTATAAATCTCATCAAAATGATTTATGCATGTGCTTGCAATGTCCCCAAAGTTGTAAACCACAAACCCGTCATTCTCATGAATCTTCCATATGGTGTTTGCATTCTTCCTATGAATTGCTAATTGATGAAAGTACTGTGTGTGTTCAACTCCTTTTTCTAACCAAAGGGATCTACTTTTTAGTCTCCATGTTGCTTTATCTACTCAAATATTCATTTTCCTTTGTTTTAGATGGCGAACCATGCAATTATACTCCTCATTAAGATATCTAATTATATATTGATTATATAAATCCTCCAACTCTGCTTCTAAAGCTTTAATTTTTCTCATGTGCCCAATTTAAGGCTTATTGTTTAACCTTTAAATTTTCTTTGAACTATAAAGTAGTTGACACATTGGAATACCCATTATATGGGGCCCACTTTTCTTTAATCATTCGAACAAAATCTTCCCCCATCCAATTGGGAAGAAATTTAAAATGACTTGGAAGTATTTTTCCAATTGATGCCATTTAAACAAAGATAGGTACGTGATCTAACTCTCCCCTTATCCAATCCATCGCCTTACCCTCATTTAGTTATTTATCAAAGATTACAACATAAGGAACCCATTTAATCTCTTTTCAATTCTATCCTCTCTTGCCCTCTTGTTCCTTCAGGTAGGTCCTAGCTTATTAAGTTCTATATAATAAAGATCCACCTCCTCTAGAGGCTTGAAGAAAAAGTCAACAAAGGATCAACTTGAGTAGAGTAGCCCTAGATTTTAGCGCCACCAATGGAAAAGTTAACGTTTCCGTTCTTGATGATATTTTCCTTGTCTAATAGATTCCATATTGAAAATTCTTTTCCACTAAATGATCCTATCTACATAAGGGTCATAAACATTTAGAACTTTACCTCTTTATCTAGATGTTGGGAGTAAAATGTTGCTCCCAATCTTGAATCAAAATATAGGAAGCTAGAACAAGCTAAAAACCTTGCTCTCCATCCAGTTAAAAGACCTTCTCATTGCCCTCTAACATGAATTCCCAACCCCCAAATTGTTTCCCCAATTTAAAAACGAATTTGTTCCTTTCACCAAAGGATTATTGTAGTAACATAACATTGGGATTTTAAGACTCAATAAATTTCCTTAGGGCCTGTCTTTTAACGAGGTTCCTAAAACCTTTGCGATTATAGGATAGGAAAATCATGAGACATTCCTTGTTGGGGCATTATTTGCTCTAAGAGCAGCACCCCAAGAGGACATACACCACTCCACTTTCCATGTGGAGTAGATCCTTGTCACGACGATCACTCATTGATGGAAAAACACTCCTATGTGACAAACAAATGCCCTCATGAGCTTCCTTAACAACATTTTCATCGTTCTCAACAACCTCCTCTCTGCTCCCACTCTCCAAAATAGGCTTCTCATTTTGAGTCTCCAATGCTTTTGACATCTTAATTGCATCATCAGATTTTAAAAATCGTAGATGATTATTGAGCTCTTTCCCCACCAAACACTTGGTCCTCTTAAATCTAGAGCCTTCTTTAAAAAGGTAGCATAGAGTGCTCAACTATGTGGCCATATCTATGGCATCTAATGCCCCTAAAAGGAACCTTTGAGTAGTCCAAAGGCTACAAAAATGTGTGGGCCCCTTTCTATGTACCCTAACTATGGAGATCCCATTCATTCCTCAACCACACCCTCAAAGAAGCCTCTCCCACATTTATTCCATGAAATCGACCAAGCGTTTGGGAGGTTATCCCAACAACATTTTAATATCATTGTCAAGAATTAATTTGACAGGGTGGATACAACAACCGTAACTTAGGTCCTTTGCAGTTGGCATACTGAACGTACATCATTGTTTGGCCACTGATGAGGGGTAGTGCGATGTATTATTTAAAAAGGGGAAACTTTCTACTTTATGCACTTCTTCCTTTTACTTCTACCCAATTCCTTACCATTCTTCTTCAAATGTAAATCAGGTTCCCTCTACCAATATCACCACTCTTGAGTTGAGACATTGCCCTATTCTTATCTTCGAACCTTTTATCAACCTTCACCACATCGTCTTTTTTTTCCACTAGCTCAAGAGTCTTACCTTACTTTTCCTCCGATCCACTAAATCTATCACTACATTCTCCTCTACTGTAGAAAGCTAGGTAACTTATCTTATACCATTGGATGTAGGACCCTCCTCCATAGCCTTTAAGCCCAACATATCCCACACACCTTCACATCTTTAAAGAACAACTAATCCGACACTTAAAAATGCCCAAAATAAACTTGACCAAATGTCAAGCGCATGCTTTGTATGGATTCTTTTTACCTCTCTACAAAGTTAAGTCTCAAACCCTAGCCTTAGATCCATCACCACAAATTTCTAACTCCCTCCCATGTGAGCAAACATTGGGGTGTAGTCCATCAGGTATCTTACCTTATAAAACCCCAGGCTTCAGAAATATTGTACTATCTACATCGTGCAGAGGAGTACATGAGCTCGACATATAGATCTCTTGGAGTAATTCCCCCACACCACCATTGAATCCAAATCCCGTTTCCTCCAATTGAATTCAAATATTCCCTGCTCTAATTTGAGAACCTACATGAAAAAAATTGCTTTGATTTGACAAATTTGATGCTATAACCCCGTCACCCAATTTACCAACCAAACTTGAACTTTGGTTATGGGAAAAACTATACCCTTGAGAATTTATGCCACAAAAACCTAGATTATGAACTAAATCCCATATCTTCTCCTTTGGCATTGACCTTGAAGTTTGATCAATGGAACCTGAAAGCCCCAAATTTTTGGATGATATTTTTATTGGAGACACAAAATTTGGCTTTTGTCCCATGGATCTTTATAAAATAATCCAGAGAATACTTGTACCAATCCATAGTAAACAATCAAATATGGAAACCTTCGATTGATAGAGAAACCCTAGTCCCATCGCGTCCTCATACTCTCCTCAGATTGGTCATACCCTAGTCGATTAATTAATTTGATAATAGGATGTGCTATTAATGTAACATTGTTTATATTTATTTTCAATGGCTTATCATTATATGGTTAGCGTGCCTTACCTCAAATGGTAGAGAGTACAACCAACAACAAAAATGAAATCTGATTACTTTAATAAAAATGTTGAGAGGTTGTTATTTTGTCAAAAACACCTAACACTTGTTGCTAGCTTTCATCGACATGGTGAGCCATCATTGAAAGCATTTTTCATTTTGAGAGAGGCTACACTATAAAACTAGAGGGTTCAATATTTACAATGCCTAAAGCACAACATAGCAATGTGGGGATTATGATCAACACTCTAGCTTTATAGAAGTCAAAGGATCTATAGTACAACATTTAGAAATTGAAGAGTTAAAGCAAGGGATTGTGGAATTTGAACAACTTGCAACAAAACATGATGGATATTAAGATTTGCAATGTAGTGTAGTGGGATTGAAGACTTTCAAGACAACATGGAAGAGAAGATTGTGCATGACATAATGGAAACAAAGTACTTAGAAACTTTGGAGACATTAAACACAATGTTGGTGATATATAAAGCTTATCACAATGTTGGTGATATATAAAGCCTATTTCCAAAGTCTACATATGACCACACAAACTCATAATCGAGGAAAAGTGAAAAAAAAATGCTATCAAGCAAAGTGCCAAAGACGTTGAAACAATCTCTTGTTATTGTAAGTGTATCAATATAGCAATGTGTTTTGAGGAATAATCCTATAGCCACTGCATCATAGAGAGATATAATAGAAATTAAAGAGTCCCTAGTAAGGTAGTTTAAAGTGTAGTAGACAGTAAAGTTACAAAACCTCAACATGACAATAGGGGCTAGAGAGTAGCTTGATATGTTTTTGATATTTGCATATATGTAATGTAATATATATATATATATATATATTAACACAAACTAAAAAAAAATTATTTATAAAAAGGGCACGACCGAGGTCGCTGAGTACAAAAGAGAAGGTTGTCAAATAGACTTGAGCCCAACATCACTATTCTATCCATGTCCAAAAATTGCTTACACGCCTATAATGTATATTAGTTAAACCAAATTCTATTTGATATCTAAGAGTTGAAAAAACTTTCAAAAAAGAAATACATATCAGTTGTTGTGTAGAATCATTCTAGTGTTCTTCCTTTATCTCTGCTTTTGCTGGAGTCTCCACGACCATGTTTAGATCATGTAGCACCCTCCTTTCTTTTACCTTTTGACTGTCATTTTCTCCCGGAGTCTGCTCAGTCACTGACACTTTTGAAGGAGAGGTCCTCGAATCCAATTATCTTTGCATTGATTCTCCATGCCTGCAAAGGAAGTCCACTTCATCTTGGAGCTGGCCAATTAACATTCGATGCTGAGCCAGGGTGTCAAGAGAGAATAAGATGGTCGAGCTGTGAGAGTCGACCTTGATAGAAAGACACTGGGTGGAGGTAAAATTATCCTCCACATACACCTCCACCTCCTCTGCTTGGGTCTGGATATGCGCTTTTCCTTTGGTCATGATTATAATTGAGGTGCCAGAGTCAATTTTAGTAGTTAATGAGACTGCCACTAAGAGATTATTGACTAGGCTTTCCAACACATAATTTCAACCCCCAAACAACCAAAATTGCTAGAGAAAGATAGAGCTTAATTGCTTCCTAAGGATTCCACTACATGTCTTCGCGAAACTTCCTGTTTGAATGAAAAGAACATGCTTAGAACTAATTAAAACAAAAGATTGAGAGGCAAGGCTTACCAAAGATTTGATGCACAAATGGATTCAGAGAGGAGCATGCTTCAACCACAGAGGAGACCGGGTGAAGAAGACGGCTTGGAGATTTCCACCATATGAATTCAACCAACAAATAACTAATCTTCTGAGCATCCAGCTCTGAGAATTTCGATTTTGAGACGAGATGGGTGATTTTTTCACCTTGGATATGAGATAAATAGCTTGAACCCCATTCTGATATTGAACTTGAAAAGAAAGCATGCATGCATTCACGATCCTGTATAATTTCCCATGCTCCAGGAGTCCAAATGTATCCGTCATGACATGTACTTCCAAGTGCCACATCAGATCTTTCTGCCATACCTCCTGTGCGTTTGTCAACAAAATCATCATCGCAAGGGGTGGAGCACACTCCCATCTTACTTCATGTGATATAAATTCTTAGAGGACGAAGTACCTTCACCATAGAGAAGGGTCCAATTCACAGTCGAAAGCATGATTATCAGAGAACGCCACTAGACCATCCCCATGAGCAAGAACTTAATGAGGCATCTTCTCAAAATCCCTCAATTTCTTAAACCCGGAGCCTGGGATTGCATGTCATGTTGACGTGCCCTTCCCTTGCTAACATCTACGTGGGACCTACAATCCCCAAACCTTTTTGATGCTTCTGCCATTAGGGGGCCTACAAATCTTCCCCTTCCTTGGAACCTCAAAGGGCCAGGAGCCATACCAATTGCTTAGTTTTCCATTCTATCTGCTTCTTGATTATTTTCTCTTAGGATGTGAAAGAATTTGGGTGTGGTATTGACTAGGAGAAGATCATATTCTTTCAATAATTCTCTTTATCTTAGTGTCTTTTGGAACAGACCCCGTGACAAGGTATCTAATGGTATTTTTGGAGTCCCCCACAATAGAAATTTGGCTAATCTACCATGCCTGCATCAACAATAAACCTTGGTATACCGCATAGGCTTCTGCCACATTATTTGATGCAACACCCAAGTTCCAAGAAAAGTACATATCTCGAGTTCCTCTAGGGCTGTACAACACCCCTCCCACACCTGCCTCCCTAGGGTTTCCTTTTGAAGCACCGCCAAAATTGAGAGTGTATCCTAATTGAGATGTGAGCCACGATTTGAATTCATGAGGTGATACCAGACGCTGCCAGATTGATCTTTGGGAAATTTTCGGGGAAATGAAAATTTTGACATTTAACTTAGTCATACATAATTCTTCTCCTCTATCTAATGTCTCCACCTTCTCCACTTTTATTCTTCTAGAATTTAAGAATTCTTCCATTTGACCCAAGGCATGGGAAACAACTGGCGAGGGGGGAAGGAGGGTGTTTTTGAAGATAACTCTGTTCTTGGCCAACCATATTTGCCAATAAACAAATTTTGGGGAGGTCTTCTAGATACGATGGAAGACCAGTTTCTTGTAAAAAGACCCCTTGTAAACTTTGCTCCATTTTTCAATCAATACTTTGCACGAAGTAGGCTAGACTATATTTTCCTTTAGTTCCAATTATACCTTATGCCAGACTTGTTTTGAGAATTGACATTCTAGAAAGAGATGAGATGTCGATTCCAGGGCTTGTTTACAAAGTTCACATCTAAAGGGGCTTGAGAAACCTTTGGAAAGCAGGTTGTCCCTAGTGAGTAGTTTGTTATGAGCCAGAAGCCAGCCGAAGAAGTTGATCTTAGGGAGCCCATCAATGTGCCATATTACTTGCCATGTGCTAGATTTTTCCAGAAGCCTGAGTTGTCTGATTAAATTTATGTATCCCTCCTTAGCTGAATATCCAGAAGATCCCCATCCCTTACCATCCCTTTGTTGCAAATGCACTGGGGTTGAGCCATTGATAATGAGAAGAAGGGATCAGACGTCCCCAAAGAGACAGGGAGGAATATTTCCCAGGTTCCAACCTTTCCATAGACCATTACTATGCCAGACGAAAATGTCAAATAAAGTAAATTTCCATTGACTTGCAAGCCACACCAGTGCCAAGAATGGTACTTCTTTGAGGATCCCTGTATCTGAGAAGCTATCCTCCCATAAATTGATTTGCTTGTCATTCCCCAGAATCCAGGAAAGGCAACCACGAAAGAAAGGAAGGGAGGCTTTTAACAATTTTCAGATAGAAGAGCCAACTTTACTATCTGGAACTAAGTCCAGACATCTGCTTTGATTTCTTGTTAGGTACTTATGACATATTGCTTGCTTCCACCAATCTTTACTGCTTGTGACCAGTCTCCAGAGAATCTTTGCCCCTAATGCTATATTTACCCACTCTGGGTTGCGAACTCCGAGCCCTCCATGCTCTCTGGGTGCACATACTATGTTCTAGTTTGCCATGTGGTATTTTTTCTCATTGTCTTTACCTTCTTGCCATAAGAATTGTGAATAAGCTTTGCCATGGAATTTTTGATAACCGCTGGAGCTAATAGAGCTGAGAATTGATAAATTGGAAAGGATGAAAGAACTGCTTTCACTAGGGTCAACCTCCCAGCCAAATTCGACCAAATTACCCCCCATTTTTCAAACTGATCTTTTATTTTTTGCAGAATAACTTGCCATGCCTCCCTTGGGAGTGATTTCAAATTAACATGCATTCCCAAATATTTTGAATATTTCCATTCTACTGAGAATGAAAATTGGAGTATATTGGTTGTCCTCATTAATGAATTGGTTCTTATATTCCATGCATAAATTTGGCTCTTGTTTTTATTGAAAACTCCTCCTGATGCCTCAACATACTGATCTAGAACCATTTTAAAGCGACTGGCCATTATTATAGAAGCACCTCCTATCAACAAGGTGTCGTCAACAAACTGGGAGTGAGTAATACTCTTGACACCTCTAGGAATCTTCAGGCCAGAGATAGATCCAGATCTACTTTCAAAATCTATTCTTCTCTTTAGAGTTTCTGCCATAAGAAAATACAACAAAGGAGAGAGTGAGCATCCCTTCCTAAGGCCTCTAGAAGCTTTAAATAAGGGAGTTGGACGACCGTTGATCAAGTGAGCTATCCGATGATTATTAATACATGCTCAAATCCAAGATATAAAAGACCGATTAAAACCATTTTTTTTTAAGACTGCAATGAGGAAATTGTGTTTAACTCTATCAAAAGCATTAGCCATATCAATTTTGATGACCATACCTTTTTATCCATTTCCACAGCTAGATTATATTGTCCCAGATCTTTCTTTTTTCAACAAAACCCTCTTGATTCGGAAGAATGTGAGATGGAAGTTTTGACTTTAACCTATTTGCAATAACTTTAGCTAAGATTTTATAAGAGACATTGCAAAGGGATATAGGATGAAATCTGTCAAAATAAGTAGCATTTTTCTCCTTGGGAATCATGGCTAAAAAAGACCATTATGATGAAATCAAATTTTATGATTGACCAATATCTAATATAGAAGTGCAGAGTGAACCCATCTGGACCTGAGGCTTTGTCCAGATCAAACTATTTTATAGCTTCATACATCTCTTCTCTAGTTATCTCCCTAGTTAATTCAATATTTTCTTCCTCAGATACCAATGAGGGAATATGGGAGATGAATTGATCATATTTTTCTTGATCAACTTCCCCATCCTCTGCATACAAGGACCCAAAGTGTGCAGAGGTTGCCTTCTTTATTTCTTCGAAGGAAGAAATAGTCTCCCCTAACTAGGTTTTTATTTCTTCAAGTCTATTTCTCCATTGCCTTGCTTTGGTCTTCTTGTGAAAGAAGGAAGTGTTTTTATCTTTCAACCACAAAGATTTAGATTTCAATCTCCAGATTGTTTCTTCATCCTTGAGAGCTTTCATGTATTTCTGATAAGCTTCATTTTCTTGGCAAAATAATTTTTCATTTATTTCCAAACTGTCCATATCTGTTTGTAGATCTTCCAACTATTTTTTTCACCTCTCTACTTCTTCTCTTGGGGAAGAGAGAGAATTCTTGACCCAGTCTTTGATGGCCCTTTAGTCCTTTTTAGATTTTCTTCCCAAATAAAGACAGGGGAGCCAACCATCCAATGCCTCCAAGAGCGGGAAACCAGGGGGGATAAATCTGATTTTTCCGACCATAAGGGATTAAATTGAAAAGGTCAAAGAGATTGGACGATGATTCAAGCATCCTCAAGGAATAATATGAGAAGATATTTTAATCGGAAGGGACAAAAGAAGGTTATGGATGAGGAAGAGATCCAATGTAGCAACAATATGCCCCTTCCCGGAACGCTAATTACTCCATGTATATTTTCCTTTACTAGGGTAGACATCAAACAGATCCAAACTTGAGACCATGTTTCACATTCTTTCCCTAGATGGATCTCTAACTATGGAGCCCCCTCTTTTTTCTTATACATGCATTGTGGTGTTGAAATCTCTAGCAATTATGCAATTTTGATGGATCTCAGAATCCTTGATACCCATCAATGAATCCCAACATTCTATTTTCTCCAAGTAATTATAGGGCATGTAGAGATTAATGATAGGATATAACTTACCTGAAGGGAGATTCTTTAGCTTGAGCATTAGCCAATGTGATGCCTCGATTTGACTTTCTTCATGATATAGCGTTACATTCCATAAGGTACATATGCCTCCCAATGCTTCTCTTATGCTTATTGTTGCTCCAATACTTTATCTCCAAAATTGTTGTAGTTCATGAAGGGCTTCATGGCCTTCCATTTTAGTCCCCTGGATTAGAAGAATTTGGGGGTTTTATGTTCTGATAAGATTTACCATTGCTTCTTTCTTAGCTTTTAACCCTAGAGCCTTGCAATTCCAGGAGACTATCTTCATTACTTATTGACATATTTGGGTGCCCCCCCTTTTGAGGGTTGAGAGGAGTTATGACCCTTTGCAGGTGGTGTCTTTCCACCTTTCCCATCCTTTCTGTATACTTCTTCCAAGGTTGCTTGTAAACCAAGATTTTTATCTCTGTTGGCCTCTTTTTCCTTTTTGTTTTGATTGGTTAGCCTACCCACCTTTTTTACCTTTGAACTCTGAGATACTTATGTTTTTGATTCATCACCAGATTCCTCCTGACTGGCTTCTTCCATTATAACATGGATATCAAAGGTCCCTCGAGGGGGGATCTTGCTAGGGAAAGGATCTCTAGGTCTATCTACTTCCATCTCTTTCTGATTTACTGGTTGTTCCACATATATTTTTAGGTTTACCTGGTTTCCTTCTAAAGTTTGATTCTGAAGTTTCCTTCTCTCGTGATTCTATTGTTTCTGCTTCCATATTTTCAAGAGTTTCATACTTGTTTCTACTACTTTCTACTACATAATCCTCCTTCATCGAGGATTTCCCTTTGTTGGGGGAAGKGGGCGAATGGGTCACTCCTTTCTCCTRTTGTGGTGTCCCCATCTTGTTAAGGGATTTTTCTCGCTTTGCTCGCTACCATTGCTCTYGCTTCTTTTCTTCTGGTTGATCTGCTTTTAGTTTAGGGCAGTTCTTTGCAAAGTGTCCATATTCATGGCAGGATTTTCATTTGAATGGGAGTTGCTCATAATCGACTTGCTAAATATAGGACCAGTTATCTCGGGTGAGCTGAGTAGCCTATGGTAACCCTTTTTACAGATCTACTTCCACACAGAGACGAGCACATGCTTGCAGACCATTTTGTGGCTCAACTCAATCGATGTATCTTCCCAATGTATTTCCTATATTTTTCAGGGTTTCATCAGTCCAATAGTGAAGGGGGGGAAAGGGAAAACGAACCCATACTGGGATTGTTGAGGGAATGTCATTTTCTGGGCTAAAGTATGACGTCCACTTGTTCAGATACATTCCTTTGGATCCCATAAAGTAAGGACCACTCCTGAAGATCAAATTTCTATTAGCTTTGTTTTCAAAGAAAAAAACAAAAAAAACCTTACCACAAATCTCGAAGCCCTGTGGTTGTAGCTATGAAAAATGGGGTAGTAGCACAATAACATCATGTAATGTAATTTTATATATAAGATATAATTATAATTATAGACATAATGTAATATAATGATAATATAATTTTAAGGTCACGACTAATTCAAACACAAATTGGTGTATGAGACCTCCTTGTTTGTGGGATAAGGAACCCCTTGCGGTACAATGATTTGACTACTAAATTATAGACATAATGTAACATTTTATATAAAATATAGCCACACAATTATATGACATGTACAATTTATTGTTATTAATTAATTAAATTTTTGAAGATTAACCCATCTTTTGAGCACTCTAAAAAATGTTAGAGTCCAATTGTATTATTACATTCATATCAATTATATCTTATTAGTCCCCGCCGAAGGCNGACAAAACCAATGCAACATCTAAACTCAACTCAGCTAGTTAACCTGAAGTGTCAACTAAAGAGAATATTCTCCAGGTAGAATATTCTCCCCTAAAATATAGGAGACTGGATAATGAATAATTATGACTAATAAACAAGGAAAAAATTTAGGAAAAAGAAATCCTAGGTGTGTGTGAAGTAACTCCAACAATTGAATGATAGATTTGAGGTCTTATTGACAGCTTTGCTATTCCCAATGAATTATATGTTTCTATATCCAAAGTTTTATCATGTACGGTACTTTTTATTATTTGCACTAATCATATTGAAATATTTAGATATCCAAAGTTTATAGTGATCGATAATTCCAAAGTTTATAACCTTCCATTGTTCAAACTACATAACTAAAAACATTATTTATTAGTCCTTTTCTTATTTGTGCTATTATTATTATCATTACTCCTTTGTATTTGTATTGAAATGTTTGCATGCCAAAGGTTTATATCGTTGACACTTTTTTTGAGTTTCTTGAATAGGCCTGGAAACTTAAATGTTTACATGACGCAAGGTCCTCAAACATGCCTGACAACTTAAATGTTTGCATACCACGAGGCACTTAGACAACTTGACAGCCTTAAATGTTTATTTAAATAGGCTTCTCAGAGTACATTTTTCCTCGAAATTTTCCATACAATGTTGCACTGAAATTGAACAATATTGTTGTCCACCGCTAGTTGAATAGGCATTGTATGTTTTATACTTCTTCTAGGCTTAGAATGCAATTTCGTCATCGTTGAAGCTACATACATTGTTTACTGGTTCGGTGGTTGCTTCTTCTCCATTGATTCATCGATTGTTGCTTCTTGTTGTTGTTTGGTTCACAATTCGACTTGAGCTTCTGCCTTTCATCGTTTTGGAGTAAGTTTCCATGCCATAATTTCATTTTCTATTCCTTCTTTGTTGTTCAGTGTTTGCAGTTTGCAAGTAAGAATGTTTGGTTATTTCTACTGGCATGCTCGTCATATGTTTCCGGTTCCTTCTATGCTTCGGCTGCAGTTTCGTAATCGTTGGAGATACATATGTTGTTTACTGGTTTGATGGTCGTTGCTTGTTCGCTGGTTCATTGGTTCGTCGGTTGCTGGTTGCTTTTGTTTGGCTCAAGTTTACGATTTTGGGGCCCTGGGGCTGCAATTGGGCCTGTTCGTTCTTTCTCGTTGGTTTACTGCTTGTTGTTTTCTTTTGTTTACTTCGGCTTTGCAGGGTTGGGGTCCTACGCCGACAGTTGGAGCTGTTTTTATTTATTTATTATTATTATTATTATTTTGGGCACTTTATCGTGTTCAGACCTTGCAACCACGAGTGGGCATGTGGTTGTGTTATTTGCCGGGTTTGGTGAGGTCGAGATCTGTTATGCTATAAAATTTTGCTGATACTTCAGTGTTGACATGATAGAAAATAGTGGCATAAAAAATAATTGGACAACTACAAGTGCAATTGCAATATCTGCTATTTTTTTGTTAAAATAAAACATGTGCAAGATGCACTTATAAACTATGTAT
>SNQJ01S0001487.1:211349-231193 GCA_010110895.2 Picea sitchensis | reverse complement strand
GACATATTAGACCAAGTAGATCTTAACTAACTCCTAAGTGTCTAAATATCCTAACAGTCCTCATGTCTTATGTGGAACTATTGTCACCCCATTTTGAAGCTCGTCCGTCCGCTTTCCATACTTCGTCATTTCTTCAAATTTCTTTCGAGGATCATTGTGTTGGTGGGTTCAAGAAATATCCAAGTCCCAATCGTTGTTTCATGTGCCCGCTCCCTTTTGCAATTAGCAATTAGCAATTATATATAAGATCTTATTTCTAAGTATGCAATTAGAAAGCGTTAATGCTCAACCAGGATTTGAGGAAATCTCCCATTAATACGCATAAAACCAAAATTTTTGGTTGGTTATATTTTCCCTTCCGAGTGTTAATTTCAAACATCATGGAATGTCATTTGTGCGTCGTCGGGTTGGTCCGTTCACGAAATCTTCAATCCTTGATTCTGAAAACGAGTCCGATCGACCGTTTCCCTATTCCATACTTAGCCACTTTCCCATAATTCTGAAAATATACAAACCGACCGCTGAACTGCCCCATCATGCTCTCTTCCGTTTTACACGTTTTGCAGTCAAAATTTCTGATACATAAAATTTGACTGTGGGACACTCACCTCTCTTGAGTATCCCCCGTAACCCTATTTTGAATCCCGTTCGACCACTTTTTAGACATTTCCATTCGTTCCTTGCTCCCCCCCCCCGTCTTCGTGACCTTCACACTTGTCTATAATAAAAAAATGTTTATATATATATATATATAGTACATTTTGCACTGAAAACTTATGAGACATACAATTTGACCGTCAGGTCCTCACGTCTTCTGTGGAACTATTGTCACCCCATTTTGAAGCTCATCCCTCCGCTTTCCATACTTCGCCATTTCTTCGAATTTCTTTCGCGGATCGTCGGGTTGGCGGGTTCAAGAAATATCCAATTTCTAATCGTTGTTTCATGTGCCCGCGCCCTTTTGCAATTAGAAATTAGCAATTATATATAAGATATTATTTCTAAGTATGCAATTAGCAAGCGTTACTGCCAAACTAGGATTTGAGGAAATCTCCCATTAATACGCATAAAACCAAAATTTTGGGATGGTTATATTATCCCTTCCGAGTGTTAATTTCAAACATCATGGAATGTCATTTGCGCGTCGTCGGGTTGGTCCGTTCACGAAATCTTCAATTCTCGATTCTGAAAACGAGTCCGACCGATCGTTTACCTATTCCATACTTAGCCACTTTCCCAGAATTCCGCAAATATACAAACCGGTCGTTGAACTGCCCCATCATGCTTTCTTCTGTTTTACATGTTTTGCAGTAAAAAATTATAATACATAAAATTTGACTGTGGGACACTCGCCTCTCCTAAGTATCCCCCGTAACCCTATTTTGAATCTCGTCCGACCGCTTTTCAGACCTTGCCATTCTTTCCTTTCTCTCCCCCGTCTCCGTGACCTTCGCACTTGTCTATAATAAAAAAAATGTTTATATATATATATATATATCATGTTTCTAAATATGTAATTACTAACATTTAATTCTAACAACTCATCGTGCAGGAACCGTATAGATTGTCATTGATGGACGAAAGGCTCGAGGAGATCTCCTATTAATACACATTAAACCAAGATTTGTGGAGGGTTATATTATCCCTTCCGAGTGTTGATTTCAAAATCATGAAATGTCGTTCGCACATCGTCGGCTTGGCACGTTCACGAAACCTCGAATCCTTAATTGCTCTTCGCCATACCTAGAACCTTCGCATTTCTAAATATGCAATAAGTAAGCTTTACTGCTAACAGTACATCATGCAACAACCATTCATATTGTCATTAATCAGTGAAAGGCTCAAGGAGTTTTCCCATTCATAAGCATTTAACCAATATTTTGCGGAGAGTTATATTATTGGTTCCAATTGTTCATTTCAACCATCGTCTGGAGCAAACCAACATTCTCATAAACCTATGGCATCAACTCGAAAATAGTTATGTGGAGATACAATGAACATCTTCGGGCGCGAGGACCAGAACTTCCAGTGGTCCAGGGCATATTCTTATTACTCAACCCCTACTGCCCATAACAAAGTAATTTGGACCTCTGAGATTGCTCATGCAAGTTGTGTCCTTGAAGTTTTTGACAATTTATTTCAAACAAAAGAATTATTCCACTACAGGATCGCTCTTTTGTTTCTTTGTCACCTCTGGTCTTCCACCAGATGTTAAGATTGTCGGATCCAACATTAACGTTCAAAGGAGAAGATTCCAAACAGTTCTTAGCAAAGCATAATAACGGGTTGGACCTCTTGCCCGATTTCTTGGAAGACCTAATGGTAGTTCCTGAAGATATGGCAAGCTTCCAGGTTAGTTCATTTAGAAATCCATTCCGTGAAATTGCCTAGCTCTTTACAAGAATAACAAGACAGGAGTCCACAACAACTATTTCCTGGATGATTCTTTATATTTTGTATTTCACAGTCAAGGAACAAGCCATTTTTTATTGGGGCAAGCTAATTTCCCATGAAATATGTTCCTAATTGTCAAGCTTCAAAAACAAGAAGAAATTTTATATGTCATCCTACTTAGTTTTTGCGATAGCACATTGTTGTCAGTTTCCAGAACTGTCTCTATCCAAGAAGGTCAACTGGGAATTCGACCCAGTAACGTTCTGGAACCAGGCCTTGTGGAAGCACAAGGCCTCCCACTGTTTTTATGAGGTTTTTAATGGCTTTTTGTCTTTTTTCAAAGTTTTGTTGTTAGGAGAAGGTGCTCACCGCATACCTGAACAAGCAACCAGCGTTTTGGACAAGAAGGGGACAGTTGGACATTTGGATAATTACACTGTGATAAGGATTTTTGGCTCCAGGGAAAAACCTGCTCTCCTTCCATGTCACATTACAGACATAATGTTTGTTACAGAAGTAGCAAGACAATACAACTACTGGTTGCATCTATTCCAAGAGAAGAGAAAAAAATAATTCATTCCTCTGCCTTGGAAAGTCGGGGACTTCGTGTTGAGGAACGTCAACAAAATTGACGAATTCGCAGCCAATTCTAGCAAATTGAACCTAGGATATGTTGAAATCCTAAGAGTGTTTGACCCCAATAAAAATTCTCTACAACATTTACAAACACTTGGCTTCGACAATTGTTTTTTCAAAAAACACTTGACCGAAAATAGAGACACTGGTGGCAGCGCCCCTTCTTTTGATGTCGACGACCTAGACACACTGCAAAGCAACACTAAATTGTACAGGCAACACAAAAAAGGCCCCGGTGAGAAGAGTGTTCAATCTGCGAATAACACTCCCAAAAGTACGACATCCCGGAGCATCGCTCCAACGGTCCACCAAAACAACAAAGAAACTCAGAGTTCTTCAAACAGAGGAGGAGATAACGACCCTCCTCACTCTAAAATTGATAGTTCGCACAAGCTTCCAGTAGACAAGAAGAGAAAAAAAATTGTGGGACAAGCGGAAGAGCCTGAAATTCAGAGTGAGAACATGGAACTTGAGCCTGATCTGGATAGCGTACTCCGCTACCTTGATCAACTCGGAGATGTGATCTATCATAGTCGTCCAATGGACATATCTGATACCGAAAATTTTGATGAAGATGAATCCTCCGTGTTCCAGAGCGTTGTTTTTGACAGCCATTCCAAAAAATTGATTATTGAAAAAAAAAATGTAAAAAATAAGAAAGGAAAATCTCGTTCAGAGGTTACCTTGCGAACATGCGGCCGTCCCAAATCTATCAACTTTACATAGCGACCGGAGATGCACTTGATGATTCCATTGGAGGCATCGAGGTCGAGAATGCCAGACTGAAGGACCAGGTCAAGGAATTGGAAGAGGCTTTGATTCCTGTGCCATTGCTTGCCAATCCTTTGGCAACAACCATGCCTGCACCCCTACAACCAAGTTAAAAGGATCCTCCAGCCTCCTCACATCGTGTAGAGGATATGTGGAGAATCATATCAAGAAAATAATGGAACTGGTTACTGAGGCGTGGGAAACATCACAAACCATGACTTCCCTTGGAACGAGGGCACATAATTTGCTCGAGCATTTGTAGGCGGAGTTAAAAGATGAATAACATTTCTATTTAAGCACGGTCCTTCCTTTTGGCACCATTGTCAACAACATGACAGAAACAAGAAGAAGACAACAAGATCTCCCATCCAAAAACCGGATCGGTCAATTAAATGCATGCTGGAAAGAAAAAGTGAAGAACATGCATCTCATTGTTTAGTCATGTGAACAAGCCATATCAAAGAAAGAAAAATTATTCACAAAGTTGTCCAGAATAAACTTTTAGCCGAAAGGACCAACAACTTCCAAGACCCCAACTTAATCATCAACTCCTTGTCCTTAACTAGGCAAGACTTTGATAAACAGGTTGATATTTTTAATGCGTTGTCTTTGGAAAAGTTTTACAACATCCTTGAATATGGTCAAGATGATGTCGACGACTGGCTAGTCGACTATTCAATACAGAATGAGGAAATTGATCAGGCTCTGCGTAATCTTTCTATCGACTTCGAGGAATTAGAAAAAGAACTTTTCAACATAAAAATCCAGACTGAGATCAACGTCGCCCCAATTAGAAGCTACATTAAAGAGTGGATTGAAAGGGAATTGAAGCAGGCCACCAACGAAAGGCAACAGGTAGTTGCCACGATTCCAGCAGCCATCGACGACATCAATGAAAATGCATCAGCAAGCAAATAGCAAAATGGGTCATATGTACCATCACTGTAAGTATACCGATCGCATCCTGCTTTGTTTATCAACCCAATTATTCCACTTTTTTAAATAGAAATGTCTAGCCAAAGACTGATACCTTTCAATTTATTATTTTCGGGTATTACACTCTATCGTCACCCACTTCTTCTTTCTACAATCTCGTTTCTTGTACATATTTCTCTTATGGTCCATGGGAGCCCCAATCCCAGTCTATATGACAAACGCATTGAAATTTCCAGGAATATGTAACCGACTTTTATTTTTTGATATATTTCAAATAAAATTGTTTTTTATCTCCTTTTATATTTATGTCCTCATACATTTTTATCTTCCACCAGTCTATATGACAAATGCATTTAAATTTCAGGGACATGTAACTTTTTTAATATATTTCAAATTAAATTGTTTTTTTATCTCCTTTCATATTTGTGTCGTCATAAATTTTTATCTTCCACTATGCAAAAATTGTATTTTGTTATATACTTTCAAAAAATAAATGGGGCTCTAGAGGCCATGTGTCATTTATTGCATGGATACCACATGTGCTTCATGTTGCTTGCCACATCTCCGCTGTAGTTTCCATTTCCCTCCACTACTTTTTCCTATCCCAATTCAGGCCGATAAGGACTACACTGCCACGCAACCTTGTTATTTTTGTATTTTGACTTACACTTAAAAAGTCATTATTGTGTTTTTTTCTTGATGAGTGCTAGGCTCATGAACTACTTAGTTCAAAGTATGTAGTACATGAGCTCTTTGTTTTCCTAGCTTGTAGTATTAGATCTCTTTCCCTTTCTAGCTTGTGGTCAGATTTATTTTTCTTGGGCATAGGAAACTATTTTAGCCAATCACCAATCATCTTCTCACTCTTTCAATTCATCGCTCACTCTTCTAGTGCTCACTATGTTTCAATTCTTTGCACTTTATTTTGTATTCACCATCTTTATTAAGAACAAAAGAAAATAAAAAGAAGAGGCAAAACCCAAGTTTGTGTGTCTAGAGAAAAGGTTAAGGAGTCGACCACTATTGAAGTTGACTCACCACTACCATTGCTAGTCCTTGTGATTCTCGAGAAAATATAAATTTGTTGTTAAGCCTACCCTAAATTTATTGTTGAGGTGAAACAATGTAAATAAAACCCAAAGTCTAGTAGAAAGAAACCATGTAAGAAAAAACACCATAAATACCCATTCGTAACCATGCCAGAAAAAACACCATAAATACCCATTCTTAACCATGCCTTCATTGCCATTATCTGTTAGTTTTGTTTTTTGGGTTTTGAAAGGGTTGCGAATAGTTTTTCTATCTCCATCGACCACTCATTTCATCACTATTCACTAACAAATCATTATGTGAGACCCTTGTATGGGGTTTTTCTATTGTGCTAATCTAGTCTTTGGGCTTTGGGTTCAATGCACCCTTGTTAAATAAGACCGTGATATAGAGGAAGCAAGATCTCAATAAATTTCTCAAAGTTTTGATCAAATAAAGATAAATAAATTATTTGTCTAAAAGTCATTGCAAACCTTGTTTATTAAAGTTAAAACATCAAAGTGTAAGTAAATATAAATTCCAAAAGTTGACAAGATATCTTAAGAAATTAATCAAAATTAAATACATATGATGAGAGTTAAATACAAATTAAAATAAATTGAGTATTCTAGAGTAGACTCATAATTACGATATAACATGGATTCACAATAGCCTTTATATATATAGAGTATCTTAGAATTAACATCATTGTAATCACAAGAGTTGTTGCATTTGCTACATTACTCTAAGTAAAGATAACACTCTTTACATTTTGAAGAGTCATAGTTATGATATAGAATTAACATCATTGTAATCACAAGAGTTGTTCCAGGCAACTTACATTACTCTAAGTAAAGATAACACACTCTTTACATTTTAAAAAGTCATAATTATGATATAGCATGGATTCATAATAACCTATAACCTAATTATATAATATATTAATATAATTACTTATTATTAATTAACCAAAACCATTAAAATTCACAACAATATTATGAGATCATATTTGTTACTTGTATAATCACATTCAAATGATTCATATAATATTTATTTGTGTTTTGACACTACACTTATGAGTCTGCGTAAAAAACAATTTGATGAATGTGTGGTTTATGAACCATTTGGTTTATAACATCTTTGCTATAAACAATACTTGTTGGAATATTGTTTAGGATTAACTTGTTTGTTGTATTGAGTCTCGATCCTCATGCTAGTTATGCTTTTTATATCTCGACTTGTGAATTGTAAAAGAAATCTTTTGTTATGATAATGACGTAAGTTGCACGAGCAACCTTCTATAATGTTGTATAGGTTAATATCAACACTTCTTCATTGCTATTGTACTTAGATAGTGATTATTCTAAAGGAGAAAGAGAAGTTAATTGGTTTATTAGCCTTAAGTTACTTATTTGACCTTCCCAATCTGTCTGCATTTCTTTAATGAACACAATCTAAAGCACTTGATCATAAATCCATGATAGTAGAGTATATTATCATAGAAAAATAGAGTATTAACAAAAAGCTAGATATGATTTAGACTTGTGGATGATACATGTTGTAGGAAGAATAATGATTAATTAACAAAATACTTGATATGATTGATATTGGTGGTAGATGGATATTGTAAGTAGAGTAACGGTTTATTTAAAAAAAAAACTTAATATGATTGATATTTGTGGTAGATAGATATTGTAAATAGAGTAATGGTTTATTAGAAAAAAAACTTGATATGATTACATAATTTGTGGTAGATAGATATTGTTAATAAAATATTGGTTTAAAAAAAAATGTTTGATATGATTAATATTTGTGGAGGATAGATGTTGTAAGCAAAGTAATGATTTATTGGAAAAAAACTTGATATGATTAATATATGTAGAAGATGGATGTTGTTAATAGAATATTGGTTTTCTAAGGAAAATTTAAAAAGTTTTCATTACATGGATGACACCTTATGTCATATGAGGGGTTTAACTTTAAAAATATATATATATGAAGACCCTATGAGGTGATGTTCTTAAAGGAGTTTTCAATAGGGGTTGACTCAAGGGATATAAGACTTACTTTGAGAAGTTTAAATAAAGACAAAAGATACTTACCTTGAGAAGTTTAAATAAAGACAAAAGATACTTACCTTGAGAAGTTTAAATAAAGACGAAAGCTACTTGTATATATAAAATGTGAAGTTTCTAAGTAATGGTTGTTGAGATGGTGAGTGTGTCATTTTAGCTCTCCTAATTTTGTAGAGTGGTTAGAGCTTATTTTGAGTTGATATAATAAGGGGTTTGGTATTATTTTTTTTCGCTAAGAAGAATTAATATTGAAAATGTTTCTTTGTAAGGATGAGCAACATTGAATATAGGGAGAGGGAGTTGACCTTGTTATCAACTTTAATAAGAAGGGGTTTATGATTTGAAAGAACCAAACTAATATAGTAGTTAATGTTTAAATATTTGGACCCCTTGTGGCTAAGTCGAGGGACTTTGGTTGGTTGTTAGCATAAATATAATCATAAATATTTTCATTCATACATCCACATAGATGTAATTATATAAAAATTCAATATTTATTTCTTATTTATAAATATTGTGTGATTCACTTTTAGGTTGATATTTTTTATTATCGTTTATTTAGAGTCAAGTAATAAGAGTTTGTATGTAAACACATGTTATGTGTTAAAGTTTGATGGGAGGTGTGTTGATATACAATTTTTTGAAACTCTATTTGAAGTGTGTGTGTGTGGAGGAAAACTTCATGGGGAAACCAAGAGATTCTTTGCCACATTCATGGGTGAAATCCTTGGTAAAATATTGTTGTCATAGAATAATGCACCTCACATAAAAGGTTTTGAACTTGGTACTTGCCAGCATTGAACTATCCAAATGCCTAACAACATTGGCGACAACCAGTTGAACTAACCCTTTGGGCTAAAAAATGTTTGGAAACATCTCGTCCTACCCTTAAGGACTTGCACAAGAGTGAGTTTGTTGGTACCTTGTGAACCCTAATTGGTCCCTAATTGGTCCACAAGGGGCAAACTTGTCACAAACATGATTTGACTTTGGGTAGGGAGGACAAAAATTTATTTTAACCATCCAAGCTAAGCCCAATTGACATAGTCATATGTGATACCTATATGAAATACATGGAATACATTTAAGTATATTAAAAGAGGCTAAATAGAATAGTTTCAAAGGTGAATAAAAATATTGGAGATAAAATATTTCATTCCACTAGAGAATTTTTGGAGTTTGATTTCGTTTTCAATTAAAAATGATGATACGTGTTTTTTTGGAAGAACACAAGTCACCTTGCAAAGGAATTGAGGGGAGGAAAATGTATGGTTTTCCTTGTTCAATTAACTTCAATGAATATGGCATCAGAGCATCAAATTAGTAAGAAAGGTATAAAATTGATTGTCACACTATTAAGTGTTTGGTGAAAGATGTTAGTGACAATTATAAAACTATCATGTTATAAAAAGGTATAAAAAAGCATGTTATGTATACAAATTTAACCAAGACTACATGTAATAGCATATTTGTTCCACATAAATGTTTAGATAGAAATTACAATATTGTATAATGACAAAAAAAATTAGAAAAAAATTTGAGGGGTGAACTTGATGAAAAATGAGACAAAATTGATCATATGGTATGAGAAACTTTGAAATGAAATAATTTCCTTATAGATGAAAATCAAAGCCATGGGTAAATAGCATAAGAGAAGACCACTAAATCTTTTAGAGAAACTAGGAAATTTTGTATATTGCAAGAGTAATCTTTTAGAGAAACTAGGAAATTTTGTATATTGCAAGAGTAATTGTAGTTTTGAGAATGATTAGTATAAGTAGTTTTAAGTTTTTCAACATTACATGAGGAAGAATAATCATTGGGAAAAGTGTAAGGATATATTTTAATATTGTGGAAGGACTAATCATACTATATACATGTTGATTTCATCATATAGAGGCAAAGGATCAAGAAAGAGCATCTCCTTCACTAATGGGGGCATTTTCAATTCTCTTGCAACATTTGGTTTGAAAGTTGTTTGACCTAAAGTTGGTTTGAAAGATATCATGAGTTTCAAAGAACTTTAGGGAACAAATGTTGATGATTTTGATGGATAAAGCAATGAATAAGATAACACATAAGAAATAAATAAAGATGAGGATGAGTTTTAGAACGTGAAGATGATTTTGTCCCTTAGAGAAAATTCTTTGTAAAAGATTTTGTATTATGTAAAAGCGTGTCATGTAAAATATTTGTTAATGGAGGCATCATTAATCTTAATGGAAACATTAACATTTTGTCTTTAATTAAATTTGAAATCAAATTTAAAGGGGTTTATGAGGTTTGTTAGGTTTGCAAATAAAATGTAAAAGGGGGTGTTAGATTAACTAATGATTTTTTCCCTCAAAACAAAATATTGTATTTATTTTAAAGAAAGAAAAATTACAATACATTCAATAATATGCCCTTGGCATGATATCCAACCAATTGATAGAAACATAACACTATTACATCCATAGTAAGTCCATATGCCTCGAATACATAATTTACACCCAAAACTATTAGAGTGATTTTCACATACTCGTAATGGACATAATTTACCAAATAACCAGTGAAACAAGAAGCCATACAAACCAAATAAATTAGTTGAGTGCATTAACATAATGAGGAAAAGTAAATGAAGGATGATATTGAAAGTTGTAAGGATGATTGGAAGAAACCACTCCATCCTTTTCCTCCTTTATGTCAATCAACCTTGCCTCCATTAAGACCCCTACTTTAGTGAGAGAGTGATCTTTTTAGTTGTGTTCCCTATAGATGTGTCGAGGAAACATACTAGCAATCATCCTTCATTGCTATATCTGAATCGTCATCTTTCAATCTCCATGAATTTGTATATTAATAACCCTTCTCTCTATGGTTATCCTGAGTAGAGATGCAAGGTTGATAACTCTACCTAATTGTTGGTACTAGAACCAAATCGAAGAGAGATTTTTTTTTATATGAGATGGGTTTAGAAAGAGGTAATGTCTTGCTACACACTTCCACAAATTGTCATGGGAAGCACCATAAAAGAAACACTGTGGCCTCCTTTTTGTCGATCATGAATGGTTCAATTTGTCTCTATTGGGTCTCTTTAGTTAATTCTCTATACTCTTCATAACAAAATTGAATTCTATAAAAAAAATTGCTTTGGAGTGAAGAGACAATAATGAAATATACTCATTTTGAGAGCATCATATGGCCCAACAAATTGATATTGGAAAAGACTTGTAATCACTGACAAAATTGTCTTCATACCCATGTTTAAAAGTAGTGACTAGGGAATCCCCTTCTCACTTCCTAGCTCCATTCAACATTGTCTTGAAGTCCGACCACAATTTTTTAGTGAAGTGTCAGCCTCCAAATATGGTTTAACTATCTTCTCATGTGTATGGAGCATACACATCCTTGGTTCATGTTTGGATATCTTTTGCCAAAAATCCTGGATTAGGATCTTGTTGGATAAAGAAAGCCAAAAAAACATCTTGGCCTTCAAGGCTCCTTTCAACATCCATAGGGTATGTATCCACCATTATTTTTCCATTCTCACATCACAAACAAAGAGTGATAAATAACCTATCCTTGTAATGTATGCACTTGTTGAGGGGTTTTTAGACCATGGAAGTACATCCCCACTTTATTTCAATTTAATAGAATTGTATATGAGGGTTTGAGTATATCTTATCCATTCTTTTTCCATTTCTCCTTCCAGCCCTATATCTCTTGCATGTTGCCATTCATCTAAGGTTTTGATTATTTTACCACCGATGCATCACTAAGGGTGTGATTATTTTGATTGTGCAACTTATCTCTTGATTCTAGTGGCATAAGATGTATGCCTTTCGCCCCTACCCATAGACCAACCCCCACCTTAACTTTCCTTTGGTTGAAAATCTTCTAGGCTAGCCATGAGCTTGCTATAGTAAAATAATCCACCAATTCTTTCAACACTATAGAACAATTATGATGAGTCTTTAGATCCTTTTGTAGCTATTCCTCAAAAGATAAAGGCTTTATATACTTCATTCTCATGATATGATGCCATATACCTTCCCCTTTGAAGAGTCTCCAAAGACTCTTTGTTGCTAGAACCTTCTCAAACATTTGTATGTTCTTCAATGCCCAACCTCCTCGGATATTAGGTTTTGATAACCATCACTAATTGATCCATGCCATAACATCATATTATTTTTAGCTTTCCATAGAAAATATTTTTTTCCCTTATATTCTTTTGAATCCTGACTGGAGTATGAGTAATTGAGTGCTTGTAAACTAGCATTGCTTCCAGTACTAACTTAACAAGAGTTACTCCCCCTTGGGATAACCACTTATTCCACTAGATTTCAATTTTAGTGTACAGATTGATTCAATCATTGAAACCACATTCAAAAGCTTTCAAGTAGAAGCCAAGACACTTTATACCTTTATGAAAATGATGTATTAAAGAATAGTTTTGAGGTGTTTTCTCCAGCCCTTTGGAATCATATGTAGAACCATGGATAATTTATGAGTATTTCTTGGCATGCTTGTAGGTTTTATATATAGCCCTAGAATCTCCTATATGCTTAGAGCATCTTGAATAATACCATTCCCAAACAATAACACATTGTCAACAAAGGGTAGGTGTGTTAATAAATTCCTTCTTCCTAGATTGATAACTTTTATCCCTCCTCTATTCCTAGAGTGAATCAAATACCTACTAAGATCCTCTGCAACTATTAGAAACAAGAGAGGTGATAGAGGGAATCCCTCTCTAAGCCCACAAGAGGACTTAAAAAGGGGGGTTTCTGAAACATTTATAAGAACTGAGAGGGAAATTGATGTTAGACAACCCTTTATCCAATTTACTAATGGTAGACTAAACCCTACATGTATAAGAATTAGTTTGATATAAAGCCAAGAAACTTGATCATATGCTATTGAAAAGTCTATCTTTATGATAAATGTTGGCAAATTTTTTGTTTTGATCGAGTGTAGAGCCTCATGTGCTACTCCCACCATGTCATGGATCTTCTTACAATTCAAAAATTCAAATTGATATTAGGATATTGACTTTGAGAGAATTGGAATTATGCTGCGTGCTATGATTTTTGCTATAATTCTATGAATTGCATTACATAAAGAGATATGGTGGATGTAACATCTCGCTCTTGTGAGCACATGTTATTGACTTATTCTTTGAGGATACTTGAGTGCAAGTGATCCGGTTTTAGTATATGTTGTTTGTTTCACTTGTGGATTCTTATGATTATGTTGATGGATTACGATGTTATGTTATTGGATATCTATGTATTGACAGATGTTATTGACGAGTTTGCCCTGAGTGTGCAGGACACTTGACAAATTGAGGATATCGATGACATCAATGGACCTCCTTGGACTCCAGATCGAGTCAGGCACTGAATTGTATTGGTTTGAGTATTTTATTTATGCATATGTGACATATTATCGGGTATATTATGATGTTTATGGATCATTGACAGTGTTTCGTTGATGGATATAGATTGGCAATTACTTGCTAATCAGACTCACATAAGGAGTAAAGGGGCCATGCACAACAACTAGATATTGAGGGAGAGGTGTCGCAACATATCTGTCACAACCTACTAGCACTTCCGTTGTGGCTCGAATTGTAGGTTAACGATTACCTAGTTCGAGAGATCCACGATGTCGTGAGGGCAGTCTGAGATAGTCGCTCACGAAGATTCTAAGGGGCATGCAATAAGGCAGGGTCCTTATTCCTCAGAGGCCCTTAGTCTCTCACAAGGTTGCCTGAATGGAGTATTGACTCGAAGGGTTGGACAACTACCAAAAACAGTCAAAGGCGAGTGACACCCTTGGAGCACGTAGTGCGTCTTGAAGGACACATCGTGTAATTTGAATCAAAGGCGAGTGGCACCCTTGGAACACAGAGTGCGTCTTGAAGGGCACGTAGCGGTATTTAAAAAAAAATAATTCAATGAATCTAGGTGGCCTAGAAAACTTTAAGCAAATGTTAAACCTTATAAAATCTTGAGCACCTGTTGAATTAATTGATTGATTAATTAATTAACTAAAGAATGAATTTATTAAGCATAATTCCTAAAGGTCTAAGCTCGTGCAAATAAAAATGTAACTAAGCCTAAGTCTAAGATCAGTGAGAAGACTAAAAGCTAATTTTATAAATTAAATAATGAGGGGTGAAGTAAATCAATTTAAGAAGCCCATAGGGGTGTAGACCGATTGGCAAGTGGTGTGTAAATGGAAGGAAATTTGCAAAAATGAGGTCTTAAGTTCAATTCTCACCCTGATTTACTTGTGCTCCATTCTTGCGGGTTGCGTAGATGCACCTAGGGTTATAGTGGTAGCCGATGGGGATCGACCCCATGTCATGCGAGTACGAGAACCGCGCGTTGTCAATTCCCCAGTACAAAAAACAAAAAAAAACGATAAAAATAAAACAAATCTATAGAGTGATTTAATACACCTTGTGCAAGTAAATGCCAAAATTAGAAATTAAAGTAAGAAAGGAATAAAGCCTACAAGAATGTGTAAACATAGAAAGGTATCTACAGTCTAGTCTAACTAGAGAACATTCCTAATTTAACTCAACTCCATTTTAGAAAGGCGTCAGTCATAAATGGGAAATAAAGGGAATAAAGGGACAACTAGGAGTGATTTTAGGAGCGCTTTTAGGATGGGTGAGGAAAATTGACATTTAATTAAATTAAATGGTGGATTTATTGGTGCAACTGAAGGAACGAGTGACAAGTGTTTGGGGGGAATAATTCCTAATTAATTTTAAAAAAATGAATTAAATGTGCAAATGGAAACTGGTCACTAAGGAAATTCTATAAAACAAATGGTTGAGAGGAGGAAAGGAGGACATTGGTCATGAGTAAGGTTATGTTGGAGAAATTCTGACTGTTTTTACTTGTGAGAGTTGGGATACCCAACTCGAGAGAGAGAGAGTGGTGGCTCTACCTTGTGAGGCGAGTTGGGAGCTAGAGGATTCTGATTGTGTTTGTGTGTGGCCCTTTTGCGGCTCGGGGGGCTAAGGGGGAAGAAGAGTACCCCTAGCGTTGGCTGGGAGGTACCGGTGAAGTCTCAACGGTTAGCAAGCAGACCGGAGAAGGAAACGCTAGTCGTCAAGGATCGTCATTAAGCCTATCTTCGTCGGTCACGTTACTTTCATTTGAGTTTGCATTATATTAAGTTTTTATTGTATAAATGTTTTGATTTAGTCCATTGATCGATGGCCTTGCGAAGCCATGTGGCTGTTGAATCCTTCCTATGCGACTTTATATCCTTCACACCCTTTGTGATTTATTTAATCTCTATGTATGTCAATACATTTTCGCTCAAACTAGAGCTCCCTCCTGGTGTTTTAATCATTGATTTATCTCTGTGTCTGGCAATTACATTTTCGCCCAAATTAGACCTCCCTCCTCGCGTTTTATCTCTCGGATTTATCTCTACATTTATTTATCCATTAAACCTCTGTGATTCCAGTCTTACACTCAACGAAAATTACATGAGTGTTGAAATATTGTAACTGCAAAGAGTATTCTATTTATTATTGAGTCATTATTAAATAGATCAATCCCCTTTTGTGGATTGATCATATCAGGCATTTTAATTGACCAAATCCCCTTTTTTGGATTGGTCAAACCCTAAATATAATATGCAAATTGAGAAGTCGCCCCCCATGCTAATTAAAGTGGTTTTAACCACTAAGAAGGCAAGTCGGCCCTGCCTAGTGAAGAGACACCTTTCCAGCACCTGCTAGTTTGTATAAATAAAGGAAGTCAAGGCCTCATTTGATCACTCACTCATTCACCCATCAAGTGCGCAAGTTTGGTAGTTGTAGTTGGGAGAAGAAGGAAGAGAGAGGCGCATTGCCCAGTATTGGATATTCTCTAGTGTTTTGGTTTATTGTCTTGGTATTGTATTGGCTATCTATATTAAGGAAATTTTTGTTGGGTTTTCTCCCCTATGAGGGTTTCCCAGGATAAATGTTGTTTATCTTGTGATTTTGTTTCTCTCAGTGATCCTACCTATGCTATTGTTATTTAGTAAATTGAAAAGAAACATAATAATAGCTCAAAACTTAACAAGGAGTAACCTCAACGATTTTTACTTTTATTACACAACGAATTTATATTCATATGATCAACGATTTTTAATTTTATTACACATCGAATTTCTCTTCAAATGCTCTGCGATTTTTACTTTTATTACACAACGAATTTCTCTTCAAATGCTCAACGATTTTTTTTACTGCATTACTCAGCGAAGTTTTACTTCAATGCTCAACGATTGTTTGCCTTTATTCTCTGTGTTTTTATATGTAAGACATGCCCAATGCACTTGCTGCATTGTTCTCTATGTTTTGTAAGAGTCCTGAGCTCGGTGCCCTTCCCCGTTTGCTCAACGAATTCATATTTCATTACTCAACGATCTTTGTGATCTTTGCCCAACGATTTTTGTTATCTTTTCCCAACAATTTATGTGATCTTTACTCAGCGATCCTAGTGCTCTTTCCAACGATTTTTTTTATCCTTGCCTAGCGATTTATGTGATCTTTTCCCAACAATTTTTGTGATATTTGCCCAACGATCTTTGTGATCTTTGCCCAACGATTTTGTGATCTCTTTCCCAACGAGTTTGGGTATTTTCTCCTCTGCATTTAGGAGCCGAAGGTATTATACTATAAATATAGTGGTATCCACATGTATTTCTTAGTTAAGATCCACCTGTATTAACATGCATGCATATGATGACCTTTGGAGATGTTGCTAGCATAGCATTGGTAGGGAATTTAACCTTCGTAGATTATATAACTCAAATGTGTATCAATCATTGTCATGGAGTGTTGATTATATTTGTCCCCAATTTCAAGTCGAAAATGGCAGGAATACTTGTCCAAAACTTGTGTTGGAATCTTTCCTCGGAAATTGGTATGTGTGCTAAACAATACCATTTTCGAGGTTCTCTTTTCACACAGCCAAAAAGGCTTTCATCTACTCTATAAATTTTTTTGTTGCTTGATGGATGACTATAGTTTTTAGTTTGTGATCCACCTGTGTATAAGCATGCATGCATATGACAAGTTTTATGAAACAAATTGTCTCACCCTAGCATAACCAAGATGGTGATTTTTCTTCACTTGATTAATAACTTTTGCATTTCATGTTTCAATGTGACTTGATCATGTAGTAAATTGGTTATTTATCGCAGTAATCTAATATTTTTAATAAAATCATTTTGGCAGTTGGCATAGTGGTTTTTCCGGTTACGGCTTTTATATGTATTACTATTATATGATATATAGGCCCAATATGTTATTATGTCTCACCTGTTGTTTAAAAAAAGAGGGGGGGCTTAGGTCCTCCTGAACAAATTCAAGGAACAAAACTATAGATTTTTCTTGGCGCTTGAAATAATGTTGAAGCGTGATAAATTAAGAAATTAAATTTACTTGTGCGCCTCGATTAATGTGAGGTGTAACCATTTAAGAATTATACCATCGTGTGCCATGAATAACGTTGATGTATGACGAGATGTGTAATGATTTACTCTTGTATCCATTAAATTGATGCATGATTGATTGAGTAGATAGGTTTGTTGCGCCATGAAATAAATCGATAGTTTACTCTTGCGCAATGAATATTTAATGATTGATGAATGATCAAGTTATTATTTCACTTGCGTCGTGAATTTAACATTGATGTATGACTAGTTAAGTAGTTAGACATCCTTGCGCCATGAAAATAAGCTTGAGAATACTCTCGCACCATTTATTATGTTGATGTATGATTGTTTAAAGTTTATGTACTCTTGTGTCATATATTGTTGATGCGTAAATGATTAAGTAGTTGGATTTAATGCGCCTTGCAAAAATGTTGACGTAAAAATGATTTAGTAATTAGATAATCTTGCGTCTTGAAATGAAATGTTATTGTATGATTTCCTAACTGAATAGATTAATTGCACGCATTGAGTGGTGTTGGTTTATGTTTAATTCAGAATTTGGATCATGTGTGCACCCAGAGATAACGTTGATTATGGATGAATTAAATGGTTGATTAATCGCACGCCTTGAAGTAAAGTAGATGTATGATTTTGCACCTTAAAAATAAAATAAAGTTGATTGCTTTGTGCCTTATCTTATGTCATTGTATGATCAATTTAGTAATTAAATTCTCATGAGCCTTGGAATTTATGTGATATGTGATCGGTTATTAGGACACTATTGCGTCATTGATTATCGTTGATGTTTTTTATATAACTAGTTGGTTTTTGGACTTGATTGTGTTAGTGGGATGTAGACACCTCCTTGTTCCTCAGAACAGTCGCCAGTGGTCAAAATCAATCGGATGAATCATGGGCTTGAGCATTGCTTATGTGTCTTGGAGGTTGGGCGGGTAGTATCTTTATGTCATCTTTATGATTATCTTTATGTTATCCTTATGTTATCTTATGTTATCTTTATGTGATGAGTTGAGCGATTAAAAGTATTGATGATTCCAGTTGATCGTGAAGAGTTGATATTGCGTCGCCATTTATGATGCTTGTTGATTATGTGTCATTATCTAAATGTGGTTGTAACATCCCGCTCTGGCGCACTGAGAAAACTTATTCTTTGAGGACACTTGCTCGCAAGTGATCCAGATTTTTATGCTATTAAAACTTTTGATTTTGATTATGAGGCGTTATGGGTTGATGACATGTTGTTTTAATACATTGACATAGACAAGTGTTATTGACTGAGTTTTTCTGAGTGTGCAGGGTTTTGGACCTTAGGATGCGGAGGCATCGATGGAACCCCTTGGACTCCGGATCGAGTCAGGGAGTGTGCCATTGGGGTTTGATTGTTTTATTGTGATATTAGTGCATCTGACTGGGTGACATGATATGGATATGTTCTGACATGATTTGTTGATAATGCAGGCTGGCGATAGCTTGCCGACCAGACTCACATATGGACTAAAGGGGTCACACACGACTACCAGAGATGTTGAGGGAGAGGTGTGGACATCAGCCCTACCACAGCCTACTAGCACTCCTGACGTGACTCGAACTATAGGTTAATGATTACCTAGTTCGAGAGGACCCACGATGCCATGAGGGCAGACTGCAATAGTCACTTACGATGATTCTAAGGGGCACGCAATAAGGCGAGGGCCTTATTCCTTAGAGGCCCTTAGTCTCCCACAAGTTCACCTGGCGGAGTGTTGATTCCAGGGGTTATTGATGTCTACCAAGTCAGTCAAGAGGCGAGTGGCACCCTTGGAACACGTACTGCATCTTGAAGGGCACGTCGCGCAAAGGAACAGAAGAGGCGAGTGGCACCCTTGGAGCACATAGTGCGTCTTGAAGGGCACGTCGCACAAAGGAACAGATGAGGCGAGTGGCAAGTCAACATAAAAGGTAACATAAAAAGGAAAAAGGGGAACTTAAGGGAAAAAGCAGGAAGTCAACTTAGTAAAGAATCTACATTTAAGAGCCTTCTAATTTTAAACTGAATTAGCAACTTCATAATAGGGAAAGCCTTTAAAACCTGTAAGGGAATTTGGGGACACATAGGAGTGATTATAGGAGTAACTCTAGGTGGGTGAGGGAAATAAAGATAATTACTTAATTAAAGAAATTAATTCATGGACAATTGTAGGGGATGAGGGACACTTGTACAGAGAGAAAATTTTAGGAATTTATTTTTAAAACTTTAATTAAATGAGATTTTAGGAAAGAAAGGGGAGTTCGGAACTCTATAAAAGAAAGGGAGGAGAAGGAGGAAAGGGGATCTTCTGTTTGTGTAACGTTACGCTGCAGAAATATCGACTTGACTAATTTACTTGTGGGAGTTGGGATACCCATCTCGGAGAGGAGTGGTAGATCAGCCTTGCGAGGCGAGCTGGGAGCTAGACGAGATCTCTGGATAGTGTGTGTGGCCCCTTTGCGGCTCGGGGGACTAAGGGGGAAGAAGAGTACCCCTAGCATTAGTTGGGAGGTACCGGTGAAGTCTCGACGGTCAACAAG
>SNQJ01S0001487.1:198752-209513 GCA_010110895.2 Picea sitchensis | reverse complement strand
CGATGTTAAATTTGTCCAGTTGGGTTCTTGTACATAATATTCTGATTTATTGTTTTAAAATTTTATTAATTTAAGATTGGAAACTGCGTAGGGCACTTGGACTTCGCCTGATAATCGATTGATCTGACTGACTTTTGTGTCTGGTGAAAAATACAAAAGATCTCAGAACGTGGAACGCGCGCAGAGTTCCTTGGGTATGGTGAATTTCTCCATGTGTGTCATAATATCTGGCAATTGTGTCCTCTGTCACGAGCGTGGTCTCTCCGTCTTCGGAAGTTTAAAAAAAAAAAAAAATTGCTTTGTGATTCAGTTTGCCTTCCCCGGTGGTCTACAGTTCATTCTCCAGCTGTTGGATCGGATGTCAATCGACTCCAGTTCCTAACGTCCCCAGGTCTTTAAAAACTCCATGATACAGTAAGATCGAGCCATAGTTAGAAGGTTAGCGCCAGTAACATTCACACCATATCCTTGAACCCGTTTGTATCGCCTTAGCGATTCGTTGTTAGCCTTGATCCTTAACGAGTGCAGTGCAAAGTTTTCCCTGTCACCAGCTGCATTTTATTTGAATTTACCTTCACCTGGACCATACACACAGATTCTACTTACCCGGAATTCAGTCGTTGCCTTATAGATTTTTTTTGTTGCCTTGGATTAATTATTACATCACCTGAAAATGATAGTGTGTTGCTTTATTCTTCCACGATTTGTCCATTAAACGTAGCTGGGTTTGCTTATTACAAGACCCCGTTGGCCCTTATTGTAGCCCGCGTCTGCGGACGTGTGACACAACAAATTGCCCCTTGATGACTGCGAGTTTCCTTTTCATAAACTACTTACCAGGAGGTCAGCGAATCCAATGGGCCAAGGTTGATAGCATTGGCAGCAACTCAATCCTTACCTGTAACATCAGAAAAACCTGGTTTGTTAAATCAGTAAATTGATACTTACGAGATTTATTGATAGGATAATACAAAAAAAAAAATCGCATATCGCTATCTCATTTTAATTGGTTTACATATTGTTTATGATGTGCAATGATTTGGTACAACTGAATCATTATATTGTAAATATAATAATTGGCCCTGTCCAAGTTGATAATTTTTCTATCATTGTGTAGTTCTTTTAGGTTGTAGTGTGGCATTTTGAGTTGTCCTCAAATTTGTGAATGTGTCGAGTATTATTATGTTGAATATTTTATCCCAAGTTGGCCTAGCACATAGATGAATGCTTTATTCTAAGGTGGTATACTACATAGATAAGGTCAGTGTTTTTTGCACAAAATTAATCTTGCAAAACTAACATTGTTGAAGTGTTGCTACAAAGTATATTTTGCATGATGAAAGCATTTGAGACTCTTATAGAGAGGAGAATTGTGTTGATGCAAGATGAAATCACATTTTTGAATAGATCAATCAAAATCTCTTGAATTTTGAAGGTTCGAGACTTTAACATGCATTCAATATTATTATAGATTCTTAATAATGAAGGATGAACAAAAAAATTTCATGATATATCAACACTTACATCAATAATACTAGTTTTCAATACATCGAAAATATGTGTTTGACACAAACGATATGGCAAGTTAACATTATTAAATGTAATGGAATATAGCTACACAAGGAGGAAGGAGGGTAGTATGGTGAAGAGTTTTATTATTTTTAAATGAGGTGTTAAACAATTACATAATTGATCATAGTTACAGTGAAGAAAACAATTATTGTCATGTGACATAATAAGATAATATATTAAATAAATATACAAAATTGAATTAAATAATTTTTATAATTTCATTTTTATATTTGAATATGGTAGAAATAAAAGTATCACATCGTTATAAGTTTTGTAAGTCTAAATATTTTGGAAAGTAATATAAATATAAAATTGAATAAGTTATGTTTTATATTATTAATAATAATACATTAAAGAAGATGTTCATATTTAAACATTTTTAATATAATAAAAAAAAAAATTGTGTATTCTACATATTACATAGGTTATTGAGAGAGATAAATAAGCGAAAGCTATGAAAACTCTAAAGATAGACATGAGAATTGAAATTATACCATAAAAATGAATGTAGAGATTAGAACAAAGAAAGTAAGCATCTAAATATCAATAAATAAATAAAAACGATATGGTTATTATAGCTAAGTTTTATTACTGAAATTGTTTAGCAATATATTCTTGCAAGCAATTAATACAAGGATATGAAAGACCTTGTATGGAAAAAGAATTTGGTTAAATGAGGCTCGTTCTTATTCTTATATTATTAGTAGTAGAAACAAGATTATAAGGATAAATATAAAATATTTATTAAATACTAAAATTCCATTTTAGTAACTAAATATTTGTGTTGACTCGTAGAGAGTTATGAATTTTATTTTTACATTAATATTGTTGAAATTATAGCAAAAACAAGACTATAAATATACCTCTTAAATATAAAATATTTATTAAAGATAGAAATTATTTTCTAGTAAGTAATTATTTTTATTGCACTTACAAATATATATATATATATATATATATATATATATTGCACTTATCATGTGAGTCTTGTCGTCGTAATGAAATGTCAGGTTGTCACAATTGTGATGTGTTGATTATGTGTCGTTACTAATGATGTGGATGCGTCGGTTGCAACATTATTTGATTACGACAATGAGACGCTTGTAATTCTTTTAATTATGATGTCGTTGATTATGCGTTGTTGAATTATGTCTTGACGCTGATTTTCCTAATACTTTTTGTTTTTACCTATTGTGCTTCGCTTTTCCTAGTCGTAACGGATGGGGTCGTCATAGCAAAAATCATCCAATGAATATGGGTTATCTATTTTGGGAATCATTTAGAAAAAAATTGAGTTTATAACTCCAATAATTTTCCTTGAATGCCTAGACTCCTTTATTGTTTCCAACAAATCATCTTCCATAATCTCATAGAAACCAATGTAGGATTTGATAAGCCACCTATATGGCATTGATATCTTATCTTTTTGGAAGGAGTATACCACTTCATGTTTTGAATGTTAACTAATATATATATAGATGAAATTCTACTATATGGGTCACCATGGGTCACCATGATTGATGGACTAAATATCCACAAGTTTAATGAAAGGATATTAAACATGTCATGAGTGCAATCAAATATCAACTTATCAATGGATATTTAGTATATAGAATATGCAGAGTATACTTGAATCTTGACTTATAGGAGATGGCTTTAAAGATGGTGAAGTCACATGAGATCTTTATTACAAAGTCTAGGATAATCACATGATAGACTATAGTTTGGATCCATGGGATATACCTTTGAAAACCCATTAGGAATAAAATCCAAGTGGAATCCTTAACTAAGGAAAAAGTAGGGCAAGGACAATGGAAAAACATGATAGTTAAGTCTCAAATAAGTTAAGAAAGAATTACTCGAAGAAGAAGAAATTATGGGGAATTTGAGAACATTAAGGAAGAGACTAAATGCACATCCCCACATTGATGGTAAAACCAAAATCAATGAAATGTTGTTTCAAATGATGAAAACAAGTATAATGTTAATTGCAACAAATGAATGGAATATTATTGAGAGTAACATCAAATCAAAGGAAGTCATAAATTATGAAAATGTATTTTATTATAGTAGGATGTTAGTGTTAATTGCAACACATGAAAGGAATATTATTGAGAGTAACATCAAATCAAAGGTTGAATATTATGGAAGTTATTGTGATTTGAATATCTTCGACAAGATTCTAGATCAAGTTGAAGGCATAATGATTTACTTTTGATTCCATTGGAGAAATTTCTAGATAAGTCGGGGGATAAGATTTGGATAAGTATTAGTTTAGATATAAGACCTAGGCCCATGTAAACCAATTAGGAAGAGGGTTTTGGGGGGACCATAGACCGAGGACAAAATAGATCAAGGATGATTATTGAATAAACTAGATAAATGAATAAAGTTGATAGAAAATATGGTTTCCAATGGGGCCTTGATTCAATAGTGAGTTGTCCACATGGTTCCATTTTTGTTGTGAGTTTCCCCACTTGAATGGCGCGTTAAAAATGGATGAGTTTGAGTGCACATACTTATTGAAGTTAACATATATAATAATAAAAATAATCTAATTTTAAGATCACAACCAAGCTAGACACCAAATTGTTGTACGATACCCCCTTGTTTGTGGGACAAGGGAGCTCATCTGCACAACGATTTGACTTCTAAAGTCTACGAAGGTTAACATACCCTACCCCCCTCTAGATTTGAACCTGTGACCTCCTAAGAGGAAACACATGTTCTTAACCATTAGGCCCACTCATTAGGCTTTTCATGATAACGAACCTTGATTAAAAATTCATGATTTAAAAATAAAAAAACTTAAATCCACAATAAATTGTATTATAAAAAGGAGTTAAAATGTAGTTAAAGTATGCACATTTAATACAAAGACTATATATGAGGTAAAATAGGCTTGATATTATGTTTGGAATAATGAGCCAACATACACGCACATTAGTCCAAGCAATTCAAATTTTGAAATATTATGAGATGGCATGAAAAGCGCTATAGGGTCTCAATCCTATATCATAAGTTTGATTAATAAGACTAATTTGTGACCATACATGTCTTGTCATTCTCTATTTCACTTGTCACTTAAACATTGAAATGATAATGACAATATTCTAAACTACCATGTTAAGATGATGTCATTAACCACACCATACTATTTTAAAGTTTTCATTGCCCCAAAAACGTTAATTCACCTAGAAGAATCTCCATTCTCCATATAGATTGATATCTTATTTTCCATTGGAACCTTCCATGACACAAAGGAGTGTGATACCACTCATCTCAATTGTTCTCACCCCATATTAGACATGCCATACCATTCCTATAGGCAAACATGATATGATGGTTAATACAACACATAAAGGAGTCACAAGGATGAACACTCTAGGAAACAAGATTTTAGAGGAGGTTTTTGGTGTGAATATATGGGCCGAAAATTACCAAAAAACATATGGCATCACCAACACAATTGAAAACAAAGGTTTTTGTGGATGTTTTAGCAAATCTTTTAGCGAATATTTTGTGAAGGTTTTCACTGACAGGTACAGGGTTTTGTGTATCTTTTATTTATTTATTTTTCCTTTTGGTGTACCAATACAAATATGGAGTGTCGATGCACTAATGATTTACGATCATATCCTTCAATAGGTCACCTATGTAGAAATTTTGAGAATTGGGCAATTAATGTAAATTTAGAAATTACACCTCAACCTTAAGGATGCTTGGATATTTTTCTTGTGAAATTTCATCCTTTGGGATGAATTTGATATATAAATTTAMAACCACAAATACTTCACTTATCATAAGGCAACACAAGAAAATGAATACCAGTAAAGTGTACATCAATACCACAAAGTTACAACCCTTAAGGATGGTCACTCCTAACCAAGGCCGGTCATTGCACCAAAGATCCTCCTSGGCACCTACATTTTCATCCCACAAGCTTACAAGATTGTATCCTCCTCTCTTATCCACAACAAGAAAACCAAGTAGCACTAGGGTTTCCAAATGCCACAAAACCCTAGTCTTATTCTCTTACARGAGATACAAGATCAAATGCCACTTTTTCTCCTCCAAGGCTTATACCCAAACCTAGTTTTCTTTGTCTCCTTTGGGAAAAAAACATAACTCTAGTCTTCCCTTGAAATTCCTCCAAGAACCCTAGTGCATAAGACAAAGAGAGTAAATACAAATGAAGAAGAGTACAACAGACAAGTTCACCCGAGCTCTCACGTCTCTAACACGAATAAGTGATTAAAATAATATCCCCTCCCTTAATTGATATGAAAGGTGAGGGAGGAGAACAATAATAAGTGGAACCAGTCCACATAAGAAACCTAACTAAATAATGGATAGGCCAACGTGTGAAATGATCCAACTCCAAGTGACACGTGTCAAGTTCCAAGGTGAGTATTTCTAATAAGAAAGGGCCCATGGTAGAGCACTCCGTGGGATTTATCCAATGCTCCTCCTCCGACGGCCTACAATGATTCAACACTACCTCCTAAGCCATGAGTACCTTTGAGTCTACAACACCTACATGATCACTCTTCAACCTAATCATATTAAAATCAAGTACAAGCCCCCATGCAATCACCCTAATGTCCCCATGCCATCTAGGGATTAATACCCTCATCCAATATACCCAACACTCCTCCAAGGTGAGGCATCCTATGCAACCAACCAACCTCCATGTGCACACCTCATGAAGAAGTCATTGAGCTATATAGGCCTCCAACCTCTTAAGGAAGTGTGCAACATGAGCATCAAGTTAAGGCATTGAATCCATGAACAAGTTGTCTTCAATCTGTATGTCCATCATAGTACAACCAAGGGTAATTAGCACACTATGCACCCCACACCACATGAAGCACCCCAAAAATAGTGTAAAAACTCATAGTAACCCTGAAAGTTAACAGCCTAGTGTTATAGTGATCTAAAATAGGTATGGAGCATCTTTGGTCCAACACCAAAATGGAGCATCAATGCTCCAATACCAAGTGCTCTAAAACCAAAGTATAGCACCATCCATCTAAAAGAATATCAAATAAGGCATCAATGGTCCAAAATAAGAATGAAGCTCTTATGCTCCAAAATAGATATAAAGTATCAAATGACGATATTAAATAATGTATATCAAATAATTAACAAATTGTTATTTTATTATAAAAAAAATATTAGTAATTAGGTAGTACTTTTAGTCATTGTATAAACTTTGTGTATTTACTAGTTTATGACTAGTTAATATTAATTGATTAAATTTAATTAATCTGTGATTAATTTTACGAAGTTATGCCAAAGTGGATTATATAGGATCCAAGGTCAAAGTGGAGCACTAGGGCCTGAAGTCCGAAGTGGAGTACTTTTGCACCTTGAGTACTAGAGTGAAATCTATTTGAACTTGCATCCATATTGCACAAAACCATCGTTATGCATGCTTGTTGTTGTAGTCCTTAATAAAATCCACCATTACTAATGTGCACCACTAGTGTGCCATGGCTAATTTAGAGCATTGATTATTCAAGACCAGAGTGGGGCATAGATGTATTAAGACCAAAGTGGAGCACAATTTCCTTTTGGGTTTTTATCACTTTGGTGCAAATGGGTCCTGAAGCATTGGTGCATCAATCCATTAAGTGTAAAGAAAGAGTGAAAAGGGAGAATCAAGGACACTATTAATTTCCCAAAGAGTACTAATAACAAAAGGCCCGATGTTATCCCATAACAAAAGGTCCCATGTTATCCCATAAAGGCACCATTTTGAGATGGGGCTTTATTCAACAAGTCCAATTACTACAAAACTAAAGTGTAACTAAACTATGAAATGAGTTTTAAGCAAACATAACTACCATGAAAGTCTAATGGAAACTAGATGAAAAAACATAAGATGTAAGTAAATCTAATTACTATGAAAGTATGACAACATTCAAACTTTGAACATAAATGATGAAATGAAATAATAGACAAAATAGGGTAGAGATCAATACTTGCAAGTGACACAATTTAAGAGTTGGTTTTTGGAAGTGCCACAGGAGAGAAGAGAGCTCAATTGGGTGTCTAGAAAGATAACTTTGAGTAATGAAAAGAAAGAGCTAGAAAGGAAGTAAATTAATTGTGGAAAAGGAAAAGAAGAAGAGTTAAAAAGGTGATACCTCTACTTACTTGAGTATGGGGAGTATATGATGCAGGAGCATGTTGAGGCATGTGAAAAATGTAAGCATGGAAATATTAGTGCCAAAGTGACCTATGCACCTGCAATATAGATGTTAGTATATTTCCCTAAGTGAGGTAGGGATGGTGACACAAAATACTAAGTAAGGACATGAAGTGTGTGACAGAAAGGGAAAGAGGGGAAAATAAGTGACATGACTATGGAAGGACTAGTGGAGGCGAGAGGTGGTGACGCCAGTGAAGCCTTAGCAAAGGTAAGGGGTAAGTTATGGTGACGTTAATGAAGGAAAGAGGTGAGAGGTAGTGACACCAGAGAAATCAAAGACAAGAGGAGATAAGTGGTGACTCTAGTGAAGCACTAATGAAGGTAAGAGGTGAGAGGTGACAATGATAGTGAAGAATTGGCAAAGGAATGGGGCGAGAGGTAGAAATTGTAGTGAATCACTAATGAAAGTAAGAGGTGAGAGTCAAGAGACATGGAGGAAATAACATAATAACTATAATTTACTCGTTATTATGTTATTTCCTAGACCTCAATGTCCCAACCAATCGGAAGTATGTTTAGTGGTTGTAACCCTGTGGTTTCAGCTACTGACCCTAGGAAAGACATTCGCAAGTATGGAATGTTTGAGTTCGAAGAAGACCTAAACATGTCCCCTTGGTTTGTGCCCACTCCCTTGAAGTTTGCTCAACCAGTGAACCCTTTACCTCACAAAGTCAAAAATCATTTGCCTCTCTTCCATGACGATGGAGTTGTTACAATGATTGAACATCTTCGTGTGTTTTCGAATGCTTGCGCCATTCTCGGAGTAAATAATAATGATAGTTGTATGTTGTTGTTTGTGAACTCCCTTCAAGACGGTGTTGCCTCCTTATTTGCCAGCCTTCCCGATGGATGCATTTCTACCTGGTTCGAGTTGTCTTACTAGTTTACTTCTACTTATGGGCATTCGGATAATCCTTACAAGCATCTTAGGAGGTTCAATCAAATACGCATGAACGACAATGGGAGCATTCTCACTTTAAATCTTCAATTTATCAAGTTGTACAATCTAATTCCTACTCCCATTCGCCCTACCAACTTGGTTGCTCTATTGCGTTACTATGAACTTTTGCCCCCTCTTTACCGATGGTGGTTGGAAGAAAAGAATGTTCAAAACCTAGAGCTAGCCCTATCTACTTACCTCAACTTCGAAGAACAAAACCGTAGAACATGTTACTCCTTTGGCGTTTATGATTCACACAGGGAGTTGTCTTCTTTAATCCCTGCCATTAAGAGCTTGCAAGATCACATGTCCTTTCTCGAGTCTCAATCTTCAAATCATAGTGGGAGTATCTCTTAGGAGCCCTCTCTCTTGGGGACTAATTATAATGAGTCAAATTCTTGTGGTCGAGAGCGTGGATATGAAGAGGATCATAATTATATCATGATGCTTAATGACCAATCCACCTCACACCCTTCTTAAACCTCATACCCAAAATCACCTTTCATCTCAAGCTTCTTATCCGCACGCATACAATGGAAATTTTGATTACGCAAATGAAGAAATCGATGCTAAATATGTCAAAACAATTTACGATACATTTGTATTCGACGATGATGTTAATGAGTGGTCAAATGATGTAGACCAGTATGACTTTAATGAAGCATGCAACGAAATATTTTCTGAGGACATATATGAGTTCAATCAAAATCTTAATTTGTATAAAAATTTTGCTAATCCTTTGTTCCAATCAAAAGAGGATAAAGAACTTGGCACTATCGAGCATGACCCTCCTTGGAAAAAAAATTATTTTGATGATAATAGCTATTGTAGGGTCATTCCAATGTTTTTTAATCCATGTTATGAATCTTCTTTGCATCATGACAACCATGTTCCTGAGAGAAGGGTCCGCAGAGGTGATATTAAACAGGCATGGACAATTTCTAAAGCATTTGACTGTAGTTGGATAAATTAAAGAGGTCGAGCCAGAAGGGTTCATCAATCTACCTCTCAAAAATTAAGTATTGCCTCTGCATTTCACTGCAAATTAACATGTTTTGAGTAAAGGAAATCGATTATGTACATGGGATGCARGAATGATGGAATGGAAAATTAAAGTCATTACCCTCTGTTCCAAGTCAATACCAAAAAACGTTGAGGATATCCACACAAACTCAAGTCTTGGCATCAGACAAACCATCATATCACTCCACCACTCCTCTTTGTTGTTCTGATKCTACTCAGGTTTGCAAATCCTTTATCATCCACAGGCTACAGGTGGTCGAAACATTGAAGATAGTACAATCAMTTTTTGATGTTAGATATGCTGACATTACCTTTGATCAAAGCTTCAATAGCAAGGACCGGGTTGTTTTTTTCTGAAGAAGAATCATTTTTGCTTCCCTTCTAAGAAGYGATACCTRAGTAACACTACATACATTTCCATGAAAAATGGTGGGTTTTTGGTACCATTGGTGGAAATGTCTTATGAAGGACTTGGACAATTGCCTAATGCTTTAATAAATATGCATTTGGGGACAGTGGTGATTGTGATTCTTCTCTATGGGTGCTCCAATAATGTATGGAATTATCTCTTGAGCTATGTTCTACAAGATCAGGATACGCTTGGCTCACTTGCAAGTAGATTCGTAGTTAGCATGCAAGATATCAAGATAGTGAACAACATAACATATCCAAATAGAGATTGTAAGAATAAGACTCTATCAAAGAATGTGGGTATCGGCCAAGAAGATATAACCTGGAGTACGTGCATACCAAATGGGCAGTATGGATATAGCAAGGTTTTGCATCACCTGTTGTGACAGTCCTTAATCATTTCGACTATGCTCAGCTTATTGAAGGTGGATAAGATTGATTTATTTGTCTCTTTGAGAGTGTTAATGTTTAAGCCATTATTATAGTTCTTTGCATTTCAATGAATAACAACAGCATAAGATAAGATCACTGAGAAATACACAATCACAAGAGACACATCATTTATCCTGGGAAACCCTCATGGGGCAGAAAACCCAGC
>SNQJ01S0001487.1:157473-172407 GCA_010110895.2 Picea sitchensis | reverse complement strand
GAAGTAGTGCCACTAGATCCATTAGTCCTCAACATACCCGATAGGGTAGAATTGAGACTTGATGAGGGTTTTGAAGTCCTCCCACCTAGTAACTAGTGGATCACCCTCCAACCTAAGTCTTTATGTATGGCTTTCCTACCAAGTTAAAGCATGGCCCTCTAACTTCGATCTAACAAATGAAATATTTTGCTCTTCATCTATAAGGTGAGTGCTAAATTAAACTTTTAGTTGTTGCAACCACTGATTCAATTATAATGCATTGATCTCGCCTTGGTGTGGCTTTATGTCCATTTTCGCTTCCATATTGAATAGGGATTGTGAAGGGTTAACGACACTCGAACTCAACTGCTCTTTCTCGGGTTCTTTCCACGACTCCTTTCCCGTGTCTTCATTATCTCATGATTTCCCATCGAATCTGATCTATGAGTTAGAGCCTCCATCATCTTTGAACAGTCTGAGCTTGCTTTTTAGAGCCACCATGAGGAGGTTCATATTGTGATTGATATCAATGATCTGTGCTTCCAACCTCTCAAATCTCTCTTCTGATGAATCTTGAGGGTTGTTATGAACAAACTCCTCTACCACGACTAGGGTTCTACAAATTTCTTCTTAAACCGTTTTCTGGATCCTTTCAACTTTCCACAAATATGGCGAGAAAACATGCTTTGATACCAATATGATCTGTAAACCGTCGTGGATATTCCAATGGAACAATTCATCACAACAGATCTGATAACTAAACTGAAATCTACACTATGAAGGTTAAATTCCTTTAGATTCTATAATCTTTAGTTACTGATTTTATGCTTATGCATGAAATAGATAAAATGTAGAAAATAGAGAACAATAAAATACAATCACACACCATCCACAAAAATAACACAAATATTTGCTATGGGAAACCCTTATGGGAGAAAACCCACCTAGAAGGTGAGTCTGCTCTGCTCTCTTTTCTTTTATATGGAAATAATGTATGTACAAAGGAGAAGGCACTCTCGATTGAGTTACCTGAGATTTGTGGCTTGTTAGGCTGTGACAAAACATTAACCCCCTCTATTATGCTCTCTAATTTCCCACTCCCAGTTGTTCTGCTCTGCTATGGAACAAAATACAGTAACATAGAATGGAACCCCTTCTCCTCCTAGCAACCTGATATTTAACATTTCTCGATAGCCATCTAGGGGTAGGGTTTCGACTTCCTCAACCCTCAATTGTGATAAGGTTTTGGACCTTCTAGAATCTTCTTGAAAGTCCTCATGTGGTTAGCCCCATATGCATGAGTAACGTTGGATAACGTGGCATCCTCTCATATCATGGTGGTCAACACGATAGGTCAACTTGCAGGAGGCATAAATTTTTCACATGAGCTCTCACTGATGCGATTTTTGTACCATTGGAAATGTCTCAATGTGTAGAATAGTATCATGAGGTCAAGCTATTGATGGGAAATTTTTAACCCCCAAAAATGTTGTTTGATTCCTTAAAATGGCTTCAAAAGGTTTCAAACCCCAATTTTCCAAATTGGGACTTGCCATTAAAATGATCCTGCAAGTTGATTCCTCAAATGTTTTCCACTTCGGAAGTGTCAAGATAGATGACAAATAATATAATAATCCAATATGAATCACTTATAAGCAAAGGCAATTATGTATTAGTACAAATAGGGCTTGAAGTGGCGCTTCTTTAGTGTTAGGTCCATAGGCATATTATAAGGGTAAGGACTCTCGTTCCAAGAGCACATTGGAGGAGGACGCATCAACCCCTCTAATCTCAAAATATGTAGTAGGTATCTACAGGAGCATACATTGTCCTTAATGATTATAGCTCCCACAAGCCATTTTATTTGGAGATTAATCCCTTGGATCCTTGGGATGATCTTGTGGCTTCCATTATAGTCTTAATGAACCAAGATTTTTTCATCGATAATGTATTAAAAATAATTATATTAAAGAGTGTAAATGAAGCTTATGTGCAACATCATTAAAGAGGACATAATTATGGAGAAAAGAGGAGAAGAAGAGCAAGAACACAAGACATGATAAAGGAGTTCGTCCTAAGAATGGACTACGTCTCTAGGCCCGCTTCAAAGTGGAGAGGCTTTATATTATTCTCAACAAAAATTGGCAACAATTACATGGCTATACCTCCAAAAATGGAAATGGCCTACAGATATGTTGCTCTGATGGAAAATATGAATACAATAATGAATTCGTGGCGAGGAGTAGTGCAAAATCGACTGTCAATTCGTCTCAATCCGACATTGTCACCTCCAGGCCCCTGCTGGGCTCTTTGCCTCGAAATTCGTGCCACTGGCCTGCAATAAATGTTTTTCCTACAATGAAAAATGTGCCACTGCTTTGGCTAGGCACAAACCCCCTTGCATGGAAAATAAATCGGTTTAAGTCAATTTCGGGGCAGACTTTACCAAGTCCCACCCTCGTGGTTTGTTGGTAAATGGAAAATAATGTGAGAGGGAGACTCGAGTCAAATGCCCGGGCTACCCCCTTCTTTTGGTATATTATGGTTTGTTTGAATTTACATTTGTAAAAACTATATATTAACACCCCATCCCTTGGATATATTAACCACATTTGTTACAGAGTTTTGACTCTCACCGAGTTTGGGTACCATGGATAGGTTTGGTGCTAAGTCTGATGGGATTGGTGCATGGTTAATCCGAGATTAAACTCGTGCACGGAAAATTCCTGTCGTAATAAGTGTTTACCAGTGGCCGATATTTTCTTTTGATATTTTTGGATTCAGACCCTCCTAAGGCGTTTCAGGGGTGCCACGTGGCGCCCTATGACTGGGCCATGTGGCACCCTATGATTGGTTGTCCATGTCCCAGTCAGCTGTCGAATCACTTGCCATGCATCGTGCTATCAGGAGGCCATGTGGTGACTCCTGGGTGGTGCCACATGGTATCACCTGGGGGTGCCACATGACACTCACCAATTGGCCCAAGTGGCCACCAAAAATTCCTAATCAGCATGCCACATGGCAACATGTTGTGCTGCCACATGTCATGCTGATGTCACTTTGTACAAATGATGATGACATCAGATGTACGAATGATGACATCAACATTGACTTTTGACTAGGTTGACCACAACTTTGACTGGCCACAACGTCTTCGTTCAAACTCTATTTGATGAGCCGTTTATGCCGTCGAAAATCTCTCACCAAGCTCTTCGACTTGGCGCCATTTTTGCTTAGATTTGAGGATTTTGAATTTTTGCCCTTTTAGATCCTCCTAGATCATTCCTCCCAACTAAGAAGCTTTTGGGCCTCCAAAAGCCTCATCAGTCAACAGGTAGGTGAGGGAATTTCTCCCTCACTTTCTCTTTCTTGATCCACCATGCTTTACTTGGATGTGTGCCCTTAAGGACTACTCGAAAATATACAACATTACCCCTGCATGAAGTCCTCGTCCTTCTGTCTAGGATGATATCTTCTTTTAACTCGTCTAAGTACTCAAGAGCAAACTCGTCCATTGAAGGTACTGAAACACTCTCCCTTTGATCCATGATCATTAGAGGCTCATAAAGTTCCAGGTTCTCTATGTTTACAACTGAGTATATTTGCATGTATGGTGGTAGATCCAGGCGAAAGGCATTTATGTCAATTTTATCCAAGATGGTGAAGGGTCAATCTCTGATGAGCTTGAGCTTCTTTCCTTCTCCCTTCAACCGTACTCTGTTGATGTGGAACCACACTTGATCTCCCCCTTGAAACTAGTGATCAACTCTGTGCTTGTCATACCACAACTTGGGATGTTTGCTGTAGGAACCTTGGAGCAATTGAACCAATGTTTTGTTAACAACCTCTGTCCGTCTGTCGATCTATGGATCGAAAGCAATACTCCTCTTCAGCTTGGTTTCCATCATTCTCCACAAAAACTTTCCAAGGAATCGAGTGTCTCGATCCGAGATAATGGATGTGGGAAATCCAAAGTGGACCCATACATGCTGAAAGAAAAGGTGAGCAATTCGCTCAACAATGATCTGCGTTTTACATAGCATCAAGACACACGTCTTGCTAAACCTATCCACTACTACATACAAGTAGTCATGACCCATTTTTGACATAGGCACCCCCCCTACAAAATCCAAGGAGATACTCTTCCATGGATGAGAAGGAACAAATAGTGGTGTGTACAACCCCAATTTTATATTAGCGGGCTCAAAAATGCACAACACACACCCGTTTACATTCATAGTTACAATTACATTCATTCAAGGCAAACATAACCTCGACAAATACATTACAATCCACTCTACCCCAAAATGCCCAAATACAAGAGAAGTGTAAGCTTCTCTAATTACATGCATTTTCACGATGGTAGGAATACAAGGTTTACCCAAATGGTAGAATAGTTTGTCTTGCAACCAAAATATTTTCACCTGCGAGCCATGGATTAGCCTCTCAAATACATCTTTGAAGACTTCGTCATTAGCATATTTTCCAACGCAACTAACATGAGCATTCTTCAAAACAATAGATGCAAAACTAGGAGGTCTAAGAAGTATATATGCTCTCGTGGCATCTGTACTGGTACTGGTTGCAATCGTGAATTGTTGTTGAAGGTCCGATAGAGCTAGTATTAGTGCGGGGTTGCATTTTGTTTGCCTCCCCACTGAAAGACTTGTCTCATCTCAAGCATTAAATTTATAATTAAATGATTAAGAGCATCGAGAGCATTGGACGTATCAGGCTCTTTGGTTTTTACAATCATAAGCACAAGGTTCTTACAAGTATGTATAGCTCTCTTCATTTGACCTGCAGTAATAAGTGATGGGTTAGCTTCCGTGCTGTGAGCCTTAACAATATATTCCACTCCATCCTTTGTGAGATGGTATTTGTTCTCTTTCCAGAAGAAGATTGCTTTTATGTCATAAAGATAAGGACTCCCTAGTACAATACCACATATATCTAAAGGAACCACATCCAAATCAACTTCATCTACCAACTTAGAAGCAATAGCAAACTTCAATCTACAATGATTGGTAACCTGAAGTTTTGCATTATCATGTACTCAACCAAGAGGGTAAGGTTTCTGGTGAGGTCTTGTGATTAATCCCAATTTCTTTACAATCTCTTCAGATATCAAGTTAACTTGTGAGCCCAGATCAAACAGAGTTTCCACTTTTGTGTGTTTGGTCACTACTCTTATGTGGAATAATTCACTTCTTCTTTCATAATTTTCAAGAGATGGAATTGTAGAACTTGAACTAGCATGCAAGGAAACTTTACCTTGTAATCCAATGACTAAGATATTTTCCTCATCGCCTGAGTTGGAACCTAGGTCTTGTTGCACAATAACAACAATTTTATGCTTCCTTTGGCCACCAAATCGCTTCAGTGTTAACTCCGGACGCAACTTCCAACAATGCTCATCATCGTGCCCATCTTTCTGGCAATGAGTGCAAGATGATATTTCTCCCTCTTTCTTTGTTGTAGTTGTCCTCTTATCCTTTCCTTTGCCTTTCCTTTTGAAATGGTCTTCTGAATGCTTGTGATCTTCATGTACATTCTTTCCCTTGCTTTCAAGGTGAATTGCTTGCACACACACCTCATCTAAGTTTGTGGGGTTAAACAATAATAATGTATGTCGAATGTAACTGTGAAGTGCACCAATATACTTCATCAAAGTTTCATGAGAATCTAAAGGAATATTTAATGCAAGTGTTTGTTTCCTAAATTCCTTTGTGACACTCTGAACATAGTGACCTTTACCTTGTCTTAAATTTTTCCATTCCATCATGGTTTTTTTAACATAACCCAGTGGATAAAATTGCTTCTTCAATGCAAATGTAAATCCAGACCATGAAGAAAGGAGTTTACCATTATGCTTACTACCTTTCAGAAGTTTGCTCTCCCACCATACAAGGGTCGTGCCTTCTAGCCGAAGAGAAGCCAACTAGATCTTCACCTCTTCTTCTTCGATCTGTTGTACACAACAATAAACTTCGATTTGTCTGATCAAATTATTAAGCTTATCTGCATTAGCTTCTCCATTAAACACAGGTAAATTAATTTCACATCTAGTTTCAACAATGGCTTTTTAGAAGTACTTGGATGAAAACTAGAATGATGAGAATGCCGAGAATGATGAGAATGAGAGGAAGAGGAAGAAGAGCTTGAACTTGAAGATGGTGATGGAGGCTCATGGGGATCTCCTCCACTTCCATGGTTCATTGAAGCATTATCCTCTCCTTTGGCTTTCTTCTTCTTCTCCTTCCTTGCCACTCTCTCTTCATAATCTGCATACAATTTTTCTACCATGTTTGACATCTGGTAGAAGATCTTGTGAAAATTCTGCTCATGCTCGACACGCCTCTCTTCATCATCCATTTTCCTTCCTTGAGTTGCATGTCCAATCTCTGGGTTGAAAGTCTTAAGTTTTCCTTCACCTACTTTGAGCTTGGCCCTGGTAAGCATTCATACTCGCAATTCAAGTCAAAGAAGACTACTTTGATACAAACACGATCCATGATCTTTTCATTGATGACTTATTAAAAATAATTATATTAAAGAGTTTAAATGAAGCTTATGTGCAACATCATTAAAGATGACATAATTATGGAGAAAAAAGGAGAAGAATAACAAGAACACAAGACATGATAATAGAGTTCGTCCCAAGAATGGACTATGTCTCCGGTCCTGCTTTGAAGTGGAGAGGCTTTATATTATTCTCAGCAAAAATTGGCAACAATTACATGGCTATACCTCCAAAACTGGAAATGGCATGCAAATCTGCTGCTCTGATGCAAAATTTGAATACACCAGTGAATTCGTGGCAAGGAGTAGTGCAAAACCGACTGTTAATTCGTCTTAATCCGACATTGTCACCTCCAGGCCCCTGATGGGCTCTATGCCTTGAAATTCATGCCACTGGCATGAAATAAATGTTGTACCTGCATTGTAAAATGCGCCACTACTTTGGTTGGGCACGAACCCCCTTGCATGGAAAATAAATCGGTTTAAGTACAATTTCGGGGCAGCCTTTACCAAGTCCCACTCTCGTGGTTTGTTGGTAAATGGACAGTAATGTGATAGGGGAGACCCGAGTTGAAACCCGCAGGCTCCCCCCTTCTTTTGGTATATTATGGTTTGTTTGAATTTATAGTTGTAACAACTATATATTAATACCCCATCTGTTAGATGTATTAACCACATTTGTTACAAAGTTTTAACTCCTGCCAAGTTTGGGTACCGTGGATAGGTTTGGCACCAAGTCTGATGGGATTGGTGCATGGTCAATCAAGGATTAGACCCGTGCACGGAAATTGCCTGCTGTAATAAGTGTTTACCGGTCACCGGATTCGGTGCCTGGCAGTTATTTTATTTTGATTTTTCTGAATCTGGGCCTCCTTGGGCGTTTTAGGGCTGCCACGTGGTGCCCTATGACTGGTTTTCCATGTCCCAGTCAGTTGCAAAATCACTTGCCACACGTCGTGCTATCAGGGGGCGACGTGGCGGCCCTTGGGTGGTGCCACGTGGCACTCACCAATTGGCCCAAGTGGCCACAAAAAATGCCCAATTAGTGTGCCACATGGAAACCTATCATGCTGCCATGTGTCATGCTGATGTCACTCTGTACATATGATGACGACGTCAACGTTGAGTTTTGACTGGGTTGACCACAACTTTGATTGGCCATAACTTCTTCATTCAGATTCCGTTTGACAAGCCGTTTACGCTGTTGGAAAGCTCTCGCTGAGCTCTTATACTTGTTGCCATTTTTTCTGAGATATGCAAACTTTGTATTTTTGCCCTTTTAGATCCTCCTTGATCACTTAACTAACAAGAGGGGATGTTTGATGTTGAGCATGTTTCTCTAATCCTTTGAGGTATTGACACCTAGTGTGTTGATTTTCTTGGTGAGCTTTCACAATTAGTCTTAGACTTTTATGCCTTTCCCAATTCGGATCTATGCAAAGCAGGAGGGGAGGTAGAAGGATTGCGACACATGGTAGAGGACTCCGTGGGAGGTGAGGTTTGTGCATAGAAGATAAAGTTTCCCATCATATTATGCAAAAAACAATTATTGGATTTAGTTCTCAACGATTAGAGCAATGTCCTTGTTGAAACAACTACTTTAAATTGGGATAGATGCCTAAGTTCTTCCACCATAATTAGATGTGTGGATAACAAGGGGACTAAAAACATCCATGAGGACACTTTCACTTTTTCTATGGCAACAAAGTTAGAGGCTCTCGGTCGAAATGATTTTTTCCTTGAGGTTTTGAAAGCTGAGCCATTTTTGGAAGAGTCCCAAAAAAGTTTGAGTGGATGGTATCGTCGAGTTCATTAGAGTGTGTACATCTAGCTTTGGGCTCAAGCCTCCTTCACTAGGTATGGTTCAATCCTCATCAGAGTGGGTGGTCTTTTGAGGTCTTCAAAGATGAGTTCAATTAAGTCACAAAAGGATTGTTTCATTCCTTTAGAATATTCTCTACCAAACTCCATGACGTGGATCTCTTGATGGAGTGATTGCTAATTTGGTTATTCACTTTCATCTCAATTGGAGGGAATTTTGAGTTCAATTTTGTAATCAACATTTCTAATGAATGAGAGGCTCCTCAAAAATGTAGAAAGTTTCAATGTCTTTTATTTTTATTTTTTTTGAATTTGAACTTTGATTCACAAAATGACGACGACGACGATGATTATGGTTAATGTCCATTGAGACTAGTATTGGTTTATTACACCTTAAGAAAGGTAAAGGATTACTTGGATTTATTTAGACTTTTATTTTTGTGCTAAAAAAACATTAAGTGAAGTGTTTCGCGATCACCATAGTTTTGATGAGTTAGAAGGTTGGGAAAGTTGGTATTGTGACAAATCTTTTGAAATTGAGATCTAACATGGATATACATATGACATTGTAAGAGAAATTGCTTTTCATCTTCAACTCTCTTAGTGTCATAAAAACAATAAATTTTCATTTTCAACTCTCTTAGTGTCTTAGTGTCATAAAGATAATAGATTCTTTCAATCCACGACATTTTGGAAATTGTCCAATGTTATGTTTCACTATAGTGTATTATCCTTTATGTTAACGTATATTTAAAGTAGTATTTGTATATTTGAAGTAGTATGTACGAAATTGGACAAAAATTAACCATTTTGTCAAAACATCTTCTTCTTCGGTAGGTGAGTTTTTAATCGGTTTTCCCAATTGAAAATGTGGGTCTTTTAAGGGGAAATTGTAAACTTTTCTCGATACAGACAGCCTGACTTTTTCTCATAATATTTTATTATGTATTATATATCAGCGTCTTATACAATTTATTATGTCTCGATTAGAATAGATTGTATTATTGTTGTATACTATATAATAGCTCATCCCAGGGTCCTTGCTGCCGGCAGCGTTTGGCACTAAAAATATTCAATCGAAACCCGGTTTAAGGGTTTGCAGAAGGAAAGACTATTCGGAAAAGCGAAAGATGGAAAGCTGAGCATCCTGGATTGGGCTTCACAACAATGGCTGGATGGATTTCTTCAAAGCTCCAAGTCGCCCAGAGTTTACTTGAGCAGGTAAATATATTCATACCTTTCGCCTCCCTTCGCAATTCTCATTGTTCAATCCAGATCGCATCCTTCCATGAAAATTATCGCATGGATCTATTTAATTCCTCTTAGATTCTGAATGTTTACCTCGAACAAACAGTGTATGGTGAATGCCGGAATGCTAAATCAAATTCAAGTTATTTAACAAAACCCAATGTGATTTGAAACGAAAACCTCTGGATGTCTGGCAATATGATACCTTTCAAACCCTCACTGCATTACCTATCCTGTCTTAAGTAAATTATGGAATTCTACAGATTGAGCACCCGAGCTTTCCTGGTAACATTACCCAATGAGATTTGAAATCAACCCTTTTGGATGTCCTGGAATTCTCTATCCTGCTAACCCTTACTGCATTAGTTTCGCTGAATTCAGTGGAAATTAATAATAAGATTTCAATTTCATTTTCAGTAAATTATGTAATTCTACAGATTGACCAGCAAGCTGCGGAATCGCTTGGGAAACAAGACAAGCCTCGATCCAATGAACTTAACATCGGCTTTGGCAAGCCGAGTGAAACTCCTCCTTTGCAAGATCAATTCAAGAAGAAGTCACAGGAGACCCCTGAACTTTTGAATAAACAGCACATAAAAAATATTCGAGGTGAAAAGCATTCACGGACCCGACATCTCCATGGCCTTAAGAAATCCACCTCAACTTCTGTTACCTCACAGCATGAGGCAACAATCCAAGAGGCACTGGGGAGGTCGTTGCCTAAGGTTGCTAAGCCGTTGCCAGTCTTGGGAAATGATGACTGGACAGAACTCTTAGCTTCCCCTGAGCTTACTAGTCGTGGAAGCAGTTTGGGAAACTCCGATAATGCTGGAAATAGCAATGTTACAGGTAAGACTCCTTTCTTGGCAGGTAAAGATGCATACAAAAACGGGTTTTCAAATGCCGGAATGTCAGTATCTGTTGCTTCTAAGCATGCTCTACCCAATTCATATAATTCAAAGCTTTCACGGAGTGCTCGTTATTCAGATGGCTTGGCATCGTCAAAATCTCTCGATTCAAACAAATTTGTGAGACACGATAATAACTCAGAGCCTGATTCTAGATGTAAAGGAGATGGATACAGAATCCAGAATGAGACACCTGCTGCAAGAGGTGCATCCTTGAGTATCATTAAGCGTACCAATCAACCAGACATCGTTCATGGTAGTAATTCTTCCACTCAGGGGAGCGGATGTGATCCATCTACAGTAGAAGCTCTAACAAAGGCTCAGGATGGGATAGAAAACACAAACAGAAATGGTTACGGAGGGCTTCAAGCAAATGAAGGTGTTGACCGGCATGATGAAGGTTTCATTATTTCTGGCAGCAGCATTACTCCTTCACATGTAAAGGAAGACAGCTTAATAAGAGCCCAGCAAGAACCTTCTCACGAATCCATAGTTGAGTCTCATGTTAAGGCTACAGATACAATATCTACGACTTTAAAAGGAGCTGGTCCCCACGGTCAAAATGGAGGACAATATGAAGTTCAGGAACTGCAAATGATTAATGTTAACTTGGAAAAATGTGACAGTCAGCAGGAAAGGGGAGACTCCTACAATACAGCTGTTGAGAAAACTAAGAAAGAAATGGCTAACATACCAAGGGACAGGATGCATGGTGAAGAAAGAAATAGATTTGCTGCAGATGTTTCCGAGTTGCAGGTTGATGATGTGAAAAGATTCTCCAAGCAAGGCCAAGAAAGAGCCAAAGTTGAATTAGATGATGTCCGTGGCAGTTCATCAGAAAGTGATAAAAGGTCAGACACGGATACAAATTCAACTTCAGGATCTGATTCGGAGGATGCCGAAGTTGAAAGGCGTGAACAGAGACAGAGGAAAAAGAGGGAGGAACAAATGGCTGCAGAGGCGGCAGCTGTTGAAGCCGCTAAGGCTACAGTAAAAGAACGAGAGGAATTTGTGAAGAGACTGGAAAGAGAGAAGGAGAGATTAGAGAACATATTGGCTGAACGCGAAGAACAACAAGCTAGAGAGGTTAGTTCTCTTTAATTATCTTCTATATATCATTATTCAATTTTCTTTGTCTGCATGGTTGAAGCCAAGTTAATTAAGGCCTGTCAGTAGTTTTAACTAGCACATTAAATTGATGACAGATATCGAGGTAGAAGATTAGAATGGTGCATATTTGCAGTCCCATTGATAAGCACACTTTCATCCATCCATATTTAACAGCTGTGTTTGTTAATAGTCTTCTATGCGAACCATGTTGCTTTCATGTTCATGCTACCATGTCTAGTGACCAGTTTAGATTAAATTTAGCTTTTTTTTATTAACATATTTTATGATCTGATTTTTACTTCTGCACATAGCATCTCAATAATGAATATTTAAATTCTATCTTTTTTCGACATATATTCATTGGTGTAACTATAATCCTGACACTTCTCTATCTAAAAATGTAGTCTGTCTAGAAATCTCATTTCCCATTGCATTTGCACTATTATTTGGGAATAAAAATCTGATTTTTATGAAGCTTGTGCAGCTATGGTATTATACCTTCTGACATGGATCACATCACTATCAGCAGCACTCCACCTCAAATACACCGTTAAACTGGTCATTATCGTTCGACCTATTAGGTAAACTCATAGGAAGTAAAAAATATCTAAATGATCCATTGCCAAAACTCAAGTGATTACCCAGTATAGCAGAGATACAACAATAAGAAAAGATAATTTTATTAATGTCCAACAAGTGACCACAAAAGTAGGTCAATGGGACTGAAGAAAACAACAAGCATGAATACAATGTGGGAGTGCAAGCGCAACTCCTAGATAATGTGGAAGATAACATAAAGAAAGAAACCTACAGTAGTACAGCCTCAAAACACATGTATATGACTGTGACAAAAGGTACAGTGATACAAAATATGAGTATGCCCAAGATTGGAAAAGTGGACAACTCAAGAGTTTGTCAAAAGAGAGAGATCTGCCGATGAGACTAATGATGTCAAGGTCTCTTGGGTCTGATGGCTAAGGGCAAGGGGGGCGAATTGGCCATTGGATCGCTGTCAGAGTCCTCAGGAACCATTGGGGGGTCCGACTGTATGATCATGGGGGGATGTAGGAGCGGGGGATACTCCTAGCATATGAGATCGAAAGAAAGAAATTCTGGATAGATCTCTGGCTGCTCCTCCTCCTCTAAATATGGGAGGTGGTCTTATGGACGGGAGGTGCCTTGCTCTAGATTTGTCTGGAGTGGATCCCTCTAACTCTCTGAGGATGTATGGACTAATGCATAGTTAGACACCTCCAAACCGGTCTCAATGATATACTCTAGGACTGTGCCCACCGCTTGTTGCTTCGATCTGATGGATCAACATGAAAGTAAGAGGCGATCGTCCTGGTCAACTCAAGCCGGGGCATGGTGTGCAGGAACTGAGATCTATGGCTGAAAATCTCCCCGATGAAGAGGGCTAGGCATCTTTGGTCCCGGTACCGGAATAACGTAGAGAGGGAGCCCCCTGAGTCCCTATAAAGGTAGTGATAGCGTCCTCTGATCTCATAGTATAGGGGGCACCTAAAAATGAGGTGCATCTTTGTCTCCGGCTCTTGTAGGTGGCACATCTGATAAACTATCAGACCTTGGTATATGGTGGTCTGTCTCAATCCAAAGTCGATGAGAGCCGACTCAGAGTTGTCCCAAAGGGATCCTAAGCGAGTGCATCCAATGCTTGTACGTATAAGGCGGCCGTACGATGATGCCATCCCGCAACTCCAAAAAATGCTCTAGATAGAAGGACATCTTCAAGCCCAGGCTCATCGGAGGTGAGGTCCAAGTGACTTGAGTGTATAGTCTGTAGATGCCCTCTTTGATAGCCTGATTCAATAACTGTCTAATCGGCAAGAGATGGCGTGGTGCATCAAGGGAGAAACTGAATCAGGGAAGGCGCTCTGGGGAGATAGTTATCGATTGGAGAAGTCGAGACGCTTATGAGAACCAACCTCGTGCACGACTTGAGGGGTGATCTGAAGCAAGAGACTTCGAGGAGCAAAGTGCGAGGTAGGGGTATTGCTCTCTCCCGGTGGCAGTCTCTGAAAGACCTAAATCTATCAAGGAAAGAGACCAAGTGGAAAATGACCTCGAGGCGGAATGGGTGGACACCAAACTCTGCCTGAACAATGAACTTATGCAAAACTGGAGGACAAAAGCTTTTTCTAAAGCAAATTCAGACTAGACTGTGGCAACACCAGCGCATCCACACTCAACAGAGATGGTCAGTCTAACAACAGGTAGTTGATGCATGTCCTCCTAGAATGGAGGGTCAAAGTGCACATTGACAGAAAAATCTCAAAGGGAAATAAGAACCTAGATTTTATTGATCTTCTGTCTTTGAGTGGGTCATAAATGCCCTCGAATAGAATATGCGATGTCATTTAGAGCCATATTATTTTCTTAATTGCCCTCTTTTTCGTATATATTGTTTATAAGTATGAATAAAAAATGATTTCTACAATACCAACTTCAAAGACCTAATATCTTGTGCTGTGTCTTTGTATAGTTTCCTATTCAAGGTCATTTTACATAATTTATGCAGTCCAATGAATAATAGATAACGAAACTGCGTTGGTTAGCTTACTAACATTTTAAGTCAGTAGAATTTACAATGCATATCATGTAGTGTTTTCTGAAGAATTTTGCAGTAAATGAAGCACCAGGTGTCCATGCTTCATGAATCTAGGTACCATCATCCCTATTAATATTGCTTCGACCCAATTTAATCTCGAAAGCTTCCCTTACTATTCTTTTCGAGTAGTTATCAACTCTGGCAATAACCTTGGCACCATCCATACAATGACATGGCTCGTGTCACTAGAATGTTTGGCCCAAGCAGATCTTTGAAATATGTTATAAATCAGATCCATCCCATGTTCTTTTTATCTTATATGGAATGTTCTACCGGTTTCCCAGATATAAACCTTTCTGCAGGAACATGGTGTTGATATTATGAGAGCTGCGGGAGGTATCAACCTCCACATGTAACCTTTGACTAGAATAGAATATTCCGGAAGCAAGAGAAACTCTAAACAAATGTGTGAAAACCCTAGAAGACAAGTCGACTCAGCATAAAATATAATATTAAGGCATTATCCTCTAGAAAGACCAGTCGGCCTCACACGAAAAAGATAAACAAAAAATATAATTACCAGAAAGTTAGGTCGGACCAACCAGAAAAGTCACTGGACTGATTAGTATAAATAGAGGACATCTTGGCTCATTTGTTCACTCACTCTGTGATGATCCCAAGCCAAATCTTTTCTTGGAATCACTAACTACTACTGATCTATTGATGTGCAGGTGTTTATTGAGTTATTAAGTGCATACAAGATTCATCAACACATGA
>SNQJ01S0001487.1:119582-129627 GCA_010110895.2 Picea sitchensis | reverse complement strand
CATACACTTACCCTAACATGGCCTTTATTAGACAATTATTGCAATGTATTTTCAGCTCTAATGGTTTTGGTGTGCTCATCTGACAGAAACTTTGGATGCAGGCTTAGATCCCGGAACTAATTTAATTGAAAAATTGAATTCCCTTCTTGGAGGAAGCCCATGCAATTCATTTGGAAACACATCCCTGAATTTATATAACAGTGGAAAGTTCTCAAGCTTGGGTCCCTTATCCTTGAATGACTTGATCAAATTTATTATGAATATTTGGCAGACTTTCGTGAAATCTGCCTCATAGATAGAGGCCTTTTAATGCTTTGAACAATTCTCGCATTCTCTTATTCATCGATGCAATTAAAGTTCTCACTGTGATAGTCAACTTTGGCTTTATTTGGCTCTAACCACTGCATCCCCACTATAACACATCATATAATCAAGAGGCAATGTGTTTAAATATGCAGAAGTGGAGACTCTGCCCATCTCAACTGGACATTTATTCATTATCTCACTCATGTTCCTCTTTGTTCCAATCTTTATTATCAGAATCGGCCTGGAACCGGCCGAACCGGTTTTGGAGGGTTTTTGCGTGGAATTGGTGGTTCTAACCATAAATGGGTGGTTTTGACAAAACTGGCCTTTTAGGCGTGGAACTGGCCTACAGAACCAACCCTTCAGCCATGGAACCAACCTACTGAACCAGCCTTTCAGCCATGTAACTGCCCGGTTCTGACAGAACCGGCCTCAGTTATGGAACCGCCTGGTTTCATACAGGCTAAGAAAGATTTGATGGATGAAATTTGTGGTTCACTGTTATTGCAATTTGCATTTGAGGCTTGTGCATTGAGCTGAGCAGCCATATTTTTCACTTTAAATTGAGTGTTGAGCTGAGCAGCCATATTTTTCACTTTATATTGAGTGTTGTGCTGAGCTGCCATTGTTCCAATTTAACGATGGTTATCAATGGCAAGCAGAGATATGTTGTAAACCATGTTTCTTATATCCCACCCAACAATGTTCTCCATCGTGCTCTTTGTATTCCATCCAGTCATTGATGGTCTCCCTATATTTTCCGCAGAGCAAGTTATAACTGTGGATTGATTTTGTCAAGCAGGGTATAATACATCAGCAGTTTATGAAAGTTTTATAACTCGACAAGTTTTATAACATTGGAATAGTACTGCCCCAAGTTCTAAATTAATATTGTAAAGTTTTAATAAAAAGTCTCATAACTTGTCAGCAGTTTATTAAAGTTTTAATAAAAGTTGATTAATACATTACGTTTCAATAACTTATTATATATTTTTTAAACTTTTATATATATATATATATATATATTTATGTATGTATGTATGTTATAAACTATTAAGTTTATAAATACATTACATTTTAATTGGTCATAATTTTTTTCAAAATTTATTACACACACACAATTCTTGAACTTTATGGCGAATTTTGGTTATATGCCACCTTGCTATATACATGAGAAAACTTAGCATATTTGCATCATATGGTTTGGATTCACATGGATGGACATGAATATATTTTTTTGGATCAAAAGTTGAATAGGCTATGTATTTTTTGGTCGACTGGTTTCTATTTCTTGTTTTTTACCGGTTCCAGTTTTTGGGGTTGACTGGTTCGGTTTTGATAACATTGGTTCCAATGGCTATCCGAACTAACCATGGTCTGCTATGCTTGACATGCTCAAGACCGCAACTCTCAATAAATTTGGGTGCAATATAGTTGTGGCTAGCCCCAAGGCCAATTAAAAATTAAAATAGAAACAATTGGTTCTTAATCTTACCTTGGACTTCAATCATGACAGATCGATGACACATCTCTTGAAGATAAGATTGGGAACCAATGTACCCCTTTGTAGCTTCTTTGTCTCAATTTTTTTTATTGCGTACTTCATCAAAGGAACATCATTTCATTTTGTTTACAAAATATTATGAAGACTAGAAAGCGTTGTCATCACCAAAAATTCAATCTTGTAATGTTTGGACAAAATGAACATAGATAGAATTTAGGGATCAAAATATCAACATTAGATGCAAAACAAGTCATGAAAGAAATACAAATTAGTTTAGGAGGTAAGACTTTGTTCTTTTTTTTGCAATTACGAAAACTCTAAGTTACCAGTATTCGGATCCGGATTTGGGTCCGCTAGTTTTTTGAAAAGCCAGGATCCGGATACTGCGGGGGAACGACAAGTACAAATAATATATATATATATTTTTATTTTATTTTATTTTATTTTATAATTTTTAAAAATAAAAATAAAAATTTTATAATATATAACTTATATATATGTAATATATAATATTTATATAAACTAATTATTATATTATATTAATAAACTTAGATTAGTATATTAATATTAATCTATTAATTAATAGATTAATTTTCATGTTGAAATTAATAATTAATATCTAATATATTAATTAATTAATTAATATGTAATGAGGAATTCGTATTAGATTAATAAGCCTAAAATTATAGTTTCTAGAAATATTAATAGATTACTTTTAATCATAAAGACATTAATAATTAATATGTAATGGATTTCTTTAATGGGGAATAAGTAATAGATTAATAAACTTAACATTTATAAAACCCTGACACGGTTGGTTTGGAATTGACGGTCCGTCTGGCACTTTGATAAAATGAATGAAAAAACCCCTGCCCATCCCAGGAGTGGGCGAGTTGGAGAGAATACCCCCACCCGTGCCATGAGCCGGTGGGGTGGAGAAAATACCCCTGTGTGCGACTGTTGCATGTAGACTTCGATTACACCGTGCAATCGGGTTGGAGAAAATACCCCCACGCGCGACTAATTTTGATTACATATCCCATCGATGTTTTAAATTCGCACATTATTCTGACTAATTTTGATTATACACCCCATCGACATTTCAAATTTGCGCATTATTCTGAGTAACAGTGCCACAGAGCGGATCCTAGGCGGATCCAAATCTAAATCTGTATCCGATCCGGGGATCCGCGGATCCAACACCCGGACCCAATGGATCCGGTAAGGAAAACTATGTTGAATTCTATAGAGGTGTGGTGGTTATTGAACTGTCATTTGTTGCACTCTTGCCTCGGATTTTAGAAAGGGTTTTATTCTACACTGCAGTTTGTTGAATTTCTTGGCAACAAAGTGATTTGGCCATAAATTTGGGCCTATGTTGATCCATAAAAGGAGACATAAAAGAGTTGGTATTATAGTAGATATTGGTCATATGATGTTAGAATTCAAAGCGTCTCAAGGGAATTTGTTAATTTGACTATAGCTTTTGCGTACTGGTGCCTTAACCTTCTTGGGGGTTTTATTCTACACTCCAGTTTGTTGAATTTCTTGTTAACAAAGTGATTTGGCCATAAAATTTGGGCCTATGTTGATCCATAAAAGGAGACATATTAGAGTTGGTATTATAGTAGATATTGGTCATATGATGTTAGAATTCAAAGGAAGGCGTCTCAAGGGAATTTGTTAATTTCACTATAGCTTTTGCAAGGATCTCCACATCGACCTATAGAAACATCCTCAAACTTATGCACATGGCCGGTGGTCAAAATTGCACTTATGGTCTATTGTTCAGTCCGAACTAAATCACCTAACTAGATGTCTCTCTTTTTGACATATTCAACTTGTGCCAGATACAGACTTAATGTTGATTTAGCATTAGGAGAACCTCACTTCACTTGGTAGAACATCACCTCGCCTTAATTCTAGAGCGATATTGCTGGAAGCCCTCGATTGAGTAAACGGTGATAGGCTAGCCTCCAAGCAAAGTTGCTAGGCCTGACTAGGAGAATGACTCGACAAGGTTGAAGAGCAAGAGTTGATTCAAACTCATGAAAAATTCCCAAGTTGACTCAGGAATTAAGATAATATATAAATATACTATGTTTCAGGGAAAAAGATATTTTCATTAATATGAAAGTTCACAATTTTCATATGATGAAAATTTTCAATAACAACTCATTTCAAAGTACATATGTGATACTTGATATGAAAGTTTATAATTTTCATATGATGTGAATTTTAAAAAATAACTCAGTTCAAAGTACATAGATGATACTTGATATGAAAGCTTACAATTTTCATTTGATGCAATTTTTCAATAATTGGGAAGATGAGGAGTTATCAACCTCTATTGAAAGTGTCTATCAATCATTATCTCATTTTCATATTACATGAATCTCCATCCCCTGAGATGAAATACTTGGGTAAATAGTATTTTATTCCCAGAGATGGCTCATTGTAATTGTAGATTACCTTTGCGAACTGCTGATAACTCATTTCCAAACTACATAGATGATATTACATACTACAAAATGCCATGGTTTCTGGATAGGGGCCACATCTGCTAGTTGCCTATTGTGAAGTCAGATTAGAAAAGCACATATTTGGGAGATGTTGATTTTGCTATGCTTATCAAACAACTTGCAAGCATGTTTGCTATGCTTATCAAACACCTTGCAAGCATCTTTGGTATGGTTTGTTGGAGTAACATCTCTTACACATTAAGTTTGCTCATTTAGGTCAATTTTAAAGCTCTGATAATTAGGGTTTTGGGTTAGGGTTTATGTCATATATGCCCCAAGTCATCGTAATCAACCATTAATATGTCGGAGAGAATTTTCATGCATACATTATATAGGATCATCCATGAGCATGACCAATATTTCCAACTTGCCCATAATGGCTCTAGAACTATCAATTGCTTTCTAAAACTAATGCATGGTAAAACTAAATGTAGTAGACAACAATTATGAGAATTGTTGAGAAATACAGTAGTTGCAGACAATAAAAATTCAAATATAATCATTAAATGGGCATACAACATTTAAATATCTAGTCTGATTTCCAGTTAGCTATATGATGTTACCTTGTTATCACAATGTTCTTTGCAGAGAATAAGGACTGTTGTGCAGTGACTGATTAACATTACTATGATAACTCAGTAACTTAAACGTTGCTACGAGCTTATGGATTCATGAGGGGAAGCTTTGAAAAGCTAAGGTTCTTTGGTTCATGTGCCAGGTCTGAGGATATACCCAGGACTTGCACCCAGCCTCATCCCTTTGAAACTCTCATGATATGGGTGGGTAGACCATAGGGTGAATGTAACCCTGGTGGACAGCTTAACACTCCACCACCTTTGCCAATGAACCAGCACCTTGTTGGCACACTTTTCTAGCTTTCAAATCTTGATCAATGGCAACATTTATATGCATTTTGTATACAATAATTTAATAATCATTTGAAGTTTGCTTATTGCAAATTTATGATGCTTGAAGTGGGCTGTGTTAAAGCATTTTTTGATTCATTCCATAAAGACATTTTTATGCATCCTTACATTTTTATTTTATGTTCTTTTTAAAGTTGTGAGATGAAGCTGGCTATACATGACGAATATGTATGACTTTGTGGTATTTTTCAGGCAGCAGAACTAGAAATAAGTATGAAAGAGGCAATGCATGCTGCGGATTTAGAGAAGAAAAAGCACAATATTACTAGAATGGAAGCCCTTGCACGAGCTGCTAAGTTAGAGGTCTGGTACATTATTCTAGACATTTCTATCATGGATTGTAATGTTCATTAATTTATGGCCACTCATTGTTGCAGTAAAATTCAATTTATTCTATTTAAAAACTTTGTTGGCTTGTACACTATCTTGTACTATTTTAAGCCTTCAACATACATACCACTCAACTTGTCAGAATTTGACTGAACGACAGTGATTGCAGACAGAAAATGCAGAGCTTTCCAAGTCACTTGCTGCTGTGCAACGGAGTCTTGAATTGGAGGTATTCACCACTTCATTATTGACTCTTCAGAAAAATCCTCATAATTTACTGATTCATTTTAATGTCGTCTAAAATTAACATTTTTTTTCTTAATTTGTTTTATATTGTGAAAAATGAGACCGCTATCAGGATTGGTATCATTTTCTTGTTTGGAAACATATGTAGTATTGTATGTGGAAGTGGACATGGAAATGGAAATGGGAAAGGGGGTATAGAAAGGAAATGGAAAGGAGATGAGGGGAACAAGGAATGGGATGACGTGAGACTAATGCCTATCAATCTATTAGGCTAATGGAGTCTAGAAAATATTGCATAATAGAAAGGCCTAGTTGATACATTCACAACTACTTTATATAAAGGCATTAATATGGAGGAAAAGGCTAGTTTGCCATATTCAACCTTATGGATGAGAGAACTAGTTTTTGACATTCATCATTGTATTTGATACTCAAGGAAAAATGGACTAATGTGACACACTCAATCTTACAGTGCTCGCTGAAAATGATTATGGAAACCTATCTTGGAGGGCTAGAGGTGCCACTCATCAATGTTAACATGGAGGTGCTGTTTTATTATGCTGAATTATTAATCATATTAGCAATTAATTCATTAGATGAAAGACAACAATGCAAAAATATATAATCAAGGAAGTCGAGGGAAAAGGTTCCTGACGTTGACGTACTCCTAAATGAACAGACCTTCATATTAACATGATAGCAAGAGGTTTCGACAATGAATTTACAACACATTAAGAGCAATAAAAATATACCTCACAACAAAGTAGATGCAATACTCCATTTCTTCATCAAGTCTTCAAGGGTTTGATATACACTAGGGCCCATCAATCATCTCCATGCTCCAACCTTCAATGACTTCTCAATCTCTCCATAATCCTCCAATCTCCAATTACAATGAAATAAAGAGAAACTTCTCTTTTTATAGAGGTAGCTTAATCCCTCTCACAATAAAATACATTATTTTCCTAACTAACTCCATGACAAGTCAAACAATAATGGAGTAGTTAGATCCCTCATCAATCAATGGTTAACCATATCAAATGGACATTTTGAATGAGTAACTCGCCTTTCATCCAATTAATGACTAACATAGAGTCTCCAAAATCCTGCAATTTATTTATCCCTTTACTCGTAATCTTAAGCAGGCTTCTTAATGCCATTAGTTCTGCATAATTGTTCGAGCCAACTCCTAGACTTGCTTTGAAACTCACAAATGCCCTTCATAAATATAAAGTATTCCCCGAGAACCACTAAAATCATCATGACCTTGGTATGTCCCATCAAAAAACCCTAGGGACAGGATTGATCAATTAACAAGTCACCTAAATGTCTTTTTTTCCAAGTAACATATATGATACCTAGGGTAAACCCTATATTTTTCAGGGCACAAGGCCAGGTCAACAATAGGCCTCAAAGCCATTACAACAATACACTAATTATGAGTTCAACATGTCACTTTCGGGAATAGAACTTGGGTGGGGAGGATAACAGTCCATGCCACAATCACTTGGGCTAGACCCAATTGACAACTAATTGTCTTGTTATCCTCTCTTTTGACACCATTTTACAACTTTGAAATGTAGCACATTCCTGAAAAGTAGGAATTTTGTGGCAATCATTAAATAATTGAGCATTTTGGGCTTGCCAGATACCCCAAAGAATAAGGCATGGCAGAGGCCTTGTTACCCACCAAGTTGCACTAGGATGGAGTTGCAGTTGAGCCGCCAAAGTTGAACAAGTAATCGTTCAAATTCAGAGTTCAGAAGTCCAACCGACCATCATGGCCCCTCTTTTCTTCTTCTTCATACCGCATTTCCATACCCCCCTTGGGGAATTGTAATAAGATGAGCTAGCATGATGAACTTTGTAAAGGGCTTAGCTCCCTAAGACTAAATCATGAGTACATTACTCTAGAGTGTTTTTTTTTTAAACTTTTTAATTATATCTTGCAGCCATTGGTAGCGACTCGCGAGTTATAATTTTTAAGTTTTTTCACTCAATTACATCCAAAGATGGAGTAGGTACTGATGGTGAGGCCTTAGCGGTTTTGTCTAAGTTTAGCATCTAATGTATATTACCAAGCTAGTCATCATTTTTGAGTCACATGGAAATTGCGTTAAGTCCCTCTTAGGATTTTTTAATGTTTTTAGTTAATAAAAATTTCCGGCAAATCGGGATATTTTATTTGTAATAGATGGATAAGTTGAATTAGTACTAGGAGGCATTATATGCCTTGGGGGTATTTGTTTTCACACTCAAAATACCCACTTTTCCTAAGTATTACCTTTTTGAGGGAAAATAGTGATTATTTAATCACTTAAAGTCATTTTCTCTCAAAATTGTCAAATAAAAGACAAATAAAATGAAAAATCAGCAATCCTTAAATCAAGGAAACATGTTTGGGACATGTTTTCCTTGTATATGTAGTCTTCTCAAGTGGTGGCGAGTTGTCTCAAGTAAAAGACGAGTTAACTGGAGTGATTTGTCATATTGTGGAGATCTCAAGGAAAGAAAGCACACCTTTCTCTTTACCACGTTTTTTCCCTTGACATGTGCACCCTTGTGATTTAGAAACATCATGCTTTTCCTTGAAGATGACTTGTGCGCTTTTGTGCTTTGGAAACATCATGCTTTTCCTTGGAGATGACTCGCCCTTGTGATGGGGAAACATCACACTTTTCTTTGGAGTTAACTGGCCTTCCTTCTTGGGAAACCTCACGCCCTCTCAAGCAATATAAGAAAGGCGACCCCTTCCTGACAAGGGAGAATTGGAGACTTGGGAAAATGCTGTTGTAATGCTTCTATTTCATTTGGAATAGAAATAAAGAGACTTTGGAGGTCATACCTGTGTATTGTGCCAATGTGTGGATGTTCAATGTTCCTTTGATGTGTCGAGGTAACTATAGGTTTACTTTCTTGCAATTCTCTTTTGTCAAATTTGTCCTTGAATAACAAGATCCATTAAGCTAGTTTGCATTTCTAGATCTTGTTGTTTTTAGCATATGTGATTGAATTTTTCATGTTCATTTTGGTTAATTAACATGTTTTCTAGATCCCATGTGTAGGGAACACCCATCTTTGACAAAGTGTTTGCAGGAATTTTCTAAGTTTGCAAGGCCTTGGGATTGGAGGAGTGGAGGATTCTAGTTTGAATTTCCATCATCTTCAACCTCTTTCTACAGGAACAAAGTCCCTCTACAATCCACTATGAAGACTCCATTGCCCAAGATTTCTTTCTCTCCGACATCTCTTTCTTTTTCCTTTTTCTCAACAAAATTAAAAGTTTTCTTCCGGCTACTTTTATTTTTGCATGCAAATTAAATGTTTTGTTATTTTAAAGTTAAATCTTGAGCAAAATATTACTGCATGCTAGAATAAGTTAGATCTTTACTTTGCTCATAAAAAGCTTCATTCATAAGTAGATCTAGCTTGCTTAATTTAATTTTTAGCTAGTTTTTCAAAGTAAATCTTTAAGGCTAAAAGATAGATCAATTCTTAAGTTCTTCAAATATAAATTTGGGCAAACTTATTGATATTGCTTTCTGTTCTAGGACAACAAACAATATCATTAAGAAGAGGCCCTTTTTCTTGCTTTATTAGGCTCATTTTCACTAATTTAGTGTAGGTTTTACTTAGAAATTTTTCGTACAAATTTTGTATATCATCTAACACATTTTGTAGGGTCCTCCAATACATTTTTGGGCATCTTTTGCCTCTATTTTTTATTTTGTAAATTAAAATTTGTATTTCCTTCAAAAACTGAAAAACTTACATATCCTCAGGAACCTGGAGGCCGACCTGCCAAAAAAAGGAAACAAGTGCCGGCTCCAAGCTCCTGAAAAATTATACTAAACTGTCTCTATAGCTATATCTATGTCGAGCAAAATAAAACTGCATATACATAGAGGGCTCAAAAGCCTCTTAAACGTTGTCTTACAGAACTGAACAAAGCTTAAACTATAAAAAAAACTTAATAGTGTTGATGATTGCAGCTATGTGAGGCATTCTCCAGCTTACAAACCGATGAGATGTGGATCATTGCAGCTATGTGAGTCTTTCTCCAGCTTACAAACCTGAGAGAGAGCCCCTAAGAAGGGTACGTGGTTCCTACCTGAGACAGAGCTGGAACGTAGAGATGACCTCCTCCATTCAGAGAGTTGAGAAGAACTCCAGATGATTATCTAGTGGGAAAGGCGATCTGTTGAGTTAGA
>SNQJ01S0001487.1:74022-114466 GCA_010110895.2 Picea sitchensis | reverse complement strand
CCCCCCCCCCCCTCACACACACAAGGTGATGCAGGAGCATCCTTGGGCTCGGGCAATCCGCATCACCCAAAAATATTTCTATTTTGCAAATTAGGCATAAGTCGAATAAGGACTGTGTTAGTGATCCATTCCATTTAATCAGTTTGCTATGAATTCAAACTGCTGTTACTCGTGCAACTACTCATATGTATGCTGAAACTTGTGCTGAAACTCCTGTAGAATATGGATCTCGTTAAAAATTGAATTTCCTCCTACGAAAACGCTTTTACAACGCTTGTTGACTTTCCATGTTGGCAATAACACGTGTTCAGTCTCAACCACGGTTAGGTAAAGGATCTGGCGCCCAAAAGGAAAACTGTTAACACCAAGAAGAAGGCGTTCGAAGCCAAGGGTGCTTTGGGTAACAACTCGTTCTTGGAGAGAAGGCAAATTGTTTCAGAGTTGAGGAGGAGTTTTAAAAAAGAAATGAGTGTGATTTTGAAGGGGGTTGGTGAACCACGAAGTGAGAAAATCGTGGAAGGTAGACTGGAGAGAAAGATTCCAGGTTGGACGAGTACGCAGGAAGGGAGAAACAAAATCTTTGCCCATACACGTAGAACATTACCCTTTGGATGATTTCGTAGTGGTTTCAGCCACACAAGCACAATTCACGACTGTCTCTTAGCCCAGGCACAATGTAATATAGAAAAAAAATCTGTTATCTGCATTGAATCAATAAACGAATGGTGTTGAAATTCATGGGTTTTCTGGTGTTTTAGTTTCCAGTTGATTTCTTTATTATTTGGCAAAAATATTTCTGTTTTGCTTTTCCACTGTGTATTTTGAACGCAGAGCGCAGCTCTATAACTAAATATTTTTGTTATAACCTGTAAGCTCTGCACCGGTTGGTATCAGAGCCTAGTTCTGCTCTAGGATTGGCATAGGTCTGCTTCTGTGAGACATGGTACGAAATACCTGTTTGTGGTGGTTGCTCAGCAAGAGTGCTGAAAGCCAAGTTGGATTACAGAACCAGTGTGAGGTCTGTGGATGTTGGTAAGACACATACAATTTGGAGGAATGCCGCCGCGAAGGAGAGGAGCAGGAAGAGGGGGTGCAGGAAATCGAGAATTGGAAGATTTGAGACGAAGAATAGAGGAATTGGAGAATCGTAGGAATGGAGATGATGAAGTATACTCAGAACCAGAAGAAGAAATCAAAGATGAACAAGATGGTGATGAAAGAGACCCAACAGTTAGGCTGATTTCATATTTGAGTAACGAGGGTAGTGCAAAGGTTGAGGTTTCTTGTTATGATGGTAGTCTGAGAGCCGATGTTCTCATTGACTGGATTGGAGAACTCGAAAGATACTTCGAGTATGAAAATTTTCAGGATCCAAATGGGGTAAGATTTGCTGCTACGAAACTAAAAGGGCATGCAACACTATGGTGGGATATGCTGCAGAAGGATAGAGTGAATAATTGTCTGGAGAAAATCAGAGCTTGGAAGAAGATGGTCACCAAGATTAAAGAGAAATTTCTTCGTGTTGATTACCAACAGAATTTGTTTCGACAAGTCCAAAACCTCAACCAAAGGGAGACATCTATTCGCGAATACACTGAAGAGTTCTTTAGGCTGTCACTTAGAGCATGCCTTAAAGAACCAGAATTCCAACGAGTTGGAAGGTATGTAAATGGGTTAAAGTATTTAATTCAAGATTAAATGAGCACACACTATTTCCACACTGTTGATGAAGCTTATCAAGTTGCCCTGAAGGTAGAGGAAAACACAACCTAGAGGTAGAGGAAGAGGTTCCAAAGGACAAGGTAAAACAGGGATTGCTAAAGGCAGCGAAAGGGAAGAAGAATCTGCCAGTGGTCAAGGTGGCAAAGGAGGAAATGGAGCTGGTAGAGGCAGAGGATTCGGAAGAGGAAAGGACATATATGTAATTACTTGTTATCACTGTGGTGTAGAGGGACGCAAGAAGTCTGAATGTCCAGAAAGGAACTTCAGGGAGAAGAGGTGAAGCACGGGCACAAGTCACATAGGCTGACGAAGCTTCAGTAGTTGGACAAAATGTGACTGTTCTTTAGCAAGAACAAGGTGAGAATTTGTTGTTCCGGAGAGTGTTGCTTAAATCTGAACAAAAAGAGGCAAAGGAACCATGACAATGAAAGAAAGTTTTTAAAACAAAATGTACGATTCAAGGAAAATGTTGTAACCTGGTTATAGATGGAGGAAGTATAGAAAATTTGGTATCCACTAAAGTCATGGACAAACTGAACTTGACAAGGTTGAACCATTCAAATCCCTACTGTGTTTCTTGGTTGAACAAGGGACAACAGGTGACTGTGACTGAGCAATGTTTATTGAATTTTCAAATAGGGAGTTTTCAGGAGCAGGTGTTATGTGACGTGATTGAGATGGATGCGTGCCAAATACTGTTGGGAAGACCATGGTTATTTGATCGACAAGTTCACCATGATGGTAAGGAAAACACATATGAGTTCAAGAAAGATGGACAACGATATAAATTAACACCAATGCTGGAGAATACAGTAGCAACAACAAGAAATTGTGCTGATATAAACACGAGTAACAATAGAATCATGCTATGTTCTGCTAAAGAATTCTTATAGGAAGAAAGAAAATCAACATTCTGCTTAGCAGTGATTCCGAAAGAAGTGAAAAGTGTATAGGAGCCAAATGTTATACCTACAGAAATAAAGTCGTTGCTGGATGAATTTAAATAGATTATTGCTAATGATATTCCAAAGGGATTGTCTCTAGTGAGAAGTATTTCTCATCAAATTGATTTAATGCCCGGATCGAGTTTACCTGATAAAGCGCCTTACAGGATGACTCCCGTAGAGAGTGAAGAGGTAAATAGACAAGTGCATGAGATGCTTGATAGAGGACTAATTAGAGAAAGTCTAAGTCCTTGTGCAGTACCAACAATGTTGACTCCAAAGAAAACATGGGAATGTCGAATGTGCCGATTCGTGTGCTATAAACAAGATCACTATCAAGTATCGGTTTCAATTATCCAGAATGGATGACCTTATGGATTGCCTGAGTGGTTCGGAATATTTTACAAAAAATGATTGAAAGACTAGTTATCACCAGATTCAAATCAAAGAAAGTGACGAATGGAAGACTGCATTCAAGGCAAAAAGTGGATTGTTTGAATGGTTGGTAATGCCATTCGGGTTAACTAATGCGTCCAACATGTTCATGAGATTGATGAACGAAGTCTTGAAGCCATTTTTGGGTAAGTTCGTGGTTGTATATTTGGATGATATACTGATTTTTAGCAAGAGTAGGACAGAGCATGTTGAGCATGCGAGGGCACCAGTACATTGCTTGAAGGAACAAAAACTATTGATAAACCTGAAGTGTACATTCATGCAGCGAGAATTGGTGTACTTGGGTTTCGTGGTTTCAAAAGGACTTAAAATGGACCCTGAGAAAGTGAAGGCTATTATCGAATGGCCAACACCAAGATGCACATTCGTTGTGAGGAGCTTCCATGGATTGGCAGGCTTCTTCCGAAAATTCATTAGAAACTTTAGCCAAATATGTGCACCTCTTACGGAATGGATGAAGAAAAGAGTGTTACAGCGGATTGTAGCAGCAGAGAAGTCATTTGGAGAATTGTAGAAGAGAGTAACAACACAACCAGTATTAGCATTACCATATTTTAATAAAGTGTTTCAACTTGATTATGATGGTAGTGGAACAACAATTGGAGCAGTTCTAAGTCAAGAAGGCAGACCCATTGCATTTTTCAACGAGTAGTTGAACGAGTCTAGAAAGAAGTACTTTGTTTATGATCAGGAATTTAATGCTATTGTGCAAGCTTTGAAGAAATGGTGACATTATCTACTGCCGAAGGAGTTTGTCTTGTTAACGGATCACAAAGCTCTGCAATACATTAACAACCAAGGTAAGTTAATCAAAAGCATACTAAATGGGTAGAATTCTTGCAAAGTTATTCTTTTGTGCTGAAACACAGGTCTAGGAAGTCTAATAAGGTAGCTGATGCATTAAGTCGGAGGACAACATTACTCAATACCATGTCAGTAGAAGTGGTAAGTCTGAATTGTCTAAAGACATTGTGTGAGGAAGATGCAGATTTCTCAAAAGCTTGGAAGGCGTGTAAGGAGCCTTGGAGTTTAGATAGAACACCGTATCCAGACTACCATATCCAAGAGGAGTTTTTGTTTAAAAACCAGTAGTTGTGTATTCCCAGAAGTTCCATCCGGCTGAATCTCATTAAAGAGTTGCATAGTGGTGGTTTAGGAGGACATTTTGGGATTGATAAGACCGCAACCTTGGTGAAGGAGAGATATTTTTGGCCCGACATTAATAAAGATGGCCGAAAGTTTGTTGAAGGTTGTAGGATATGTCAACCAGATAAAGGAAAAAGTTAGAACACAGGACTCCATACTCCATTGCCAGTACCCAAAGGACTTTGGGAGGATATCAATATGGATTTTGTCTTAGGATTACCTATGACACAAAGAAAACATGACACTGTAATGGTAGTTGTGGATAGATTTTCGAAAATGGCACACTTCATAGCATGTAAGAAGACTAGTGATGCTAGTGAGGTAGCTTCATTGTTTTTCAAGGAGGTGGTTCGATTGCATGGAATTCCACGGAGTATTACTTTAGATCGTGATACCAGATTTCTTGGGCATTTTTGGAGGACACTCTGGAAAAAAGTTAGGTTCAGATTTGTTATACAGTTCGGCATATCATCCTCAAACGGACGATCAGAGAAAAGTAGTGAACATGTGTCTAGGAAATTTGTTGAGAATTTTAAGTGGAGAGAATCCTAGTCAATGGGATTTGGCACTAGCCCAAATTGAGTTTGCATATAACGATTCAATGAATAGATCTACGAGAAAGAGTCAATTTCAGATTGTTTATGCACGGTTGCCAAAAGGTGTGGTAGATTTGGTTGCATTGCCAGATTTAGAAGGCCAGAAGAGTGCTGATGCGAATGATTTTGTGGACAGTATGCGTGAATTACTAGAACATGTAAAGAAGAAATTGCAGACCAACATTGACAGTGATAAACAAAGAGCAGATCAACATAGGAGACAAAAGGTATTCCGAGAGGGTGAGTTGGTCATTGCTCACTTGAGGAAAGAGCGATTTCCTCGAGGCACCTATAATAAACTCAAATACAAGAAGATAGGTCCATGCCGAATTCTGAAAAAGATCTCTGATAATGCTTATCGGTTGGAACTTCTGGAGAAGTTTGACATATCTCCTACATTCAATGTTGTTGACCTCTATGAGTTTCATGAAGGGGATAGAAGAGCAAATGAAGGTACCCTCAACGAATGGGAACAACATCTACCGATTAAGTCAGAGGAGCAGATTGAAGAAATTCTTGCTACAAGAGTTGGTAAGAAGACTCGCTGGAAGGAGTACATGGAATATTTAATCAAGTGGAAGAATCGAGGGGCAGAGGATGCATCGTGGGTGACTGATGATCAATTAACACATGTGCAGAACTCTTCACCTCATCAGTGATTTGCATATGAGCTGGAGCTCATGTTTTTCTTACCAGGGGTGTTTGATGCAGGAACATCCTTGGGCTCGGGCAATCCGCATCACCCAAAAATATTTCTATTTTGCAAATTAGACATAAGTCAAATAAGGACTGTGTTAGTGATCCATTCCATTTAATCAGTTTGCTATGCATTCGAACTGCTGTTACTCGTGCAACTAGTCTTGTGTATGCTGAAACTTATGCTGAAACTCGTGCTGAAACACATGTTGAAACACACGATGAAACTCCTGTAGAATATGGATTTCGTTGAAAATTGAATTTCCTCCTACGAAAACGCTATTACAGTGCTTGTTGACTTTACACACTGGCAGTAACATGTGTTGAGTCTAAGCCACGGTTAGGTAAAGGATCTGGTGCCCAAAAGGAAAACCGTTAACACCAAGAAGAAGGCGAAGAATTCAAAGCCAAGGGTGGTTTGGGTAACAACTCGTTCTTCGAGAGAAGGGAAATCATTTCAGAGCCGAGGAGGAGTTTTAAAAAAGAAATGAGCACGATTTTGAAGGGGGTTGGTGAACCACGAAGTAAGAAAATCGTGGAAGGTAGACTGGAGAGAAAGATTACAGGTTGGGCGAGCATGCAAGAAGGGCGAAACAAAATCTCAGCCCATACACGCAAACCATTACCCTCTGGACGATTTCGTAGTGGTTTTCAGCCACGCAAGCACAATTGATGTCTGTCTCTTAGCCCAAGCACGATGTAATATAGAAAAAAAAATCTGTTATCTGCACTGAATCAATAAACGAATGGTGTTGAAATTCGTGGGTTTTCCGGTGTTTTAGTTTCCAGTTGATTTCCTTATTATTTGGCAAAAGTATTTCTGTTTTGCTTTTGTGTGTATTCTAAAGGCAGAGTGCAACTATGTAACTAAATATTTTTGTTATAACCTGTAAGCTCTGCACCACAAGGGATCTACTCCTGTCAGGGTTTGAACCTCTAAAAGCATTATAAAGTGTTTACTTTAAACTCCAGAAGCATTGCAATTGGCTTGAATATGTTAGGCACCACAAGTGGCTTACTTTCACTTTCACGGGTGTGATGGCCCGCAAAGAGTAAATTGCTAATCATAAGCACTTTCCTTTAGCTAAGCCATCACAACATGGGATTACTCTTCTGTCAAATTCACCTAGGACTTGTACCTAGCCTTGATTACTTATTTGTGCCTCTAGGGAATCGAACCTTGGTGGTTGCCTGCCTATTTATTGTCCTTAGTATTCTTATCTGGAAAGATATTTATTGGAAAAACTATTTACATGTTCCGACTTTCAATCGAGGATTTAATATTGAAGCAGATGTTGCTTTTAGCCCCAAGTCATGATATGTGATTGCCTTGACCAGGGATTAGACCATGCTAGTCATAGCCATAATTATGTAATTTTGTGAAACGTCATGTGTGGTAGTGCTTGAATATATTCTTACAATACTAATATTTTCCAAATCATTTATTGTTTATCGATGTTTATTTCCATATTTCTTCCATTATGTCAATCCTTTTACCTTGTATCTAGGTATTTGTGATGATGCAACACTATAGATTAGATTTCCTATTCCATTCAAGATTATTACATGCTTTTATTTATTTTCATAATATTAAGAAGTGTTTCTGAGATCATTTTACCCAATTTATGTTTTTAAACAATATCTTGAAAGAACATTAGAAATAAATCAAACATTGGCCAACATTTTGAGTATGAGACCTTTTCAAAACCCTACTACCTAAGGGGAATGCCTTTTATTTAGTCCTAGAGAGAAGATAGTCTTTCCATCTCCACTTTTAGGACGTTAAATTCAAATTCCAAATCACAACATTTTAATAGTATTGTCCAATGTTATCAAAATCGACCTGTTCGACCAGTTTTGGCACATTTTTGGTCTAGTCAAGGCATTCGGCCGTTTTAAGTAAGTTTGGGACCGAACTAGCCGGTTTCCTACAACACCATATGTCACAACTAGGGGCCATCAAAATCCGAATTGTTTTTAAAAAATAATAAATTAAAAGATAGGCTGCCTAATAACTAACCTTAGGGCCCTACTAATGCTATTTAAAGAGGTCCCCACCCCCACCATTTCACCCTAGTAATTAATGGTAATATTAAATTCTTAAAGTAAAAGTGACATTCTCCTTTATCTTTCATTTTCATCAAAGTGGCATTCTCCTTTATCTTTCATTTTCATCAAAGTGACATTCTCCTTTATCTTTCATTTTCATCCTTTTACTTAATTTTTTAACATTACCATTAATTGTTTCAGGATGTTTGAGAGTGGTTCCAACCTCATTGGACGTCATATGGAGAGAGTAGAATTTTAGGTCCCATTCAAAATTCAATAGACTTAATGGTTTCCAGGATTTCAAGATTGGCATGATTGCGGCGTTTCCATTGGATTCTATCATGTATGAGGGTATGGAACTGACATTTAATCAAGAGCACCAAGACCTCTATGTACCTCGTTGTTGGTGGCATTGATGTTGAACTCTTCTGTCACGACCCTAGTAAAAATGTACCTTTCACTCAAGTAAAATCACTTATTAGTCATGTTAAGTTTTTCTATCTTATTTTAATGCTTAGAGGGTGACTCTGATGATGAGGGTCCTAATATAGGCAATGATTTTGATGATATGTAGTTATTTGTTGTAGCATGATTTTTTGGACCCTAGAGGCCATTTAGAGCCTCTCTGTTAATGTATTTTGGTTTAGAGATGGATTGCACTCGGTGCTATTTTGGTTATATGCACCCCTTCCTTGCTATATATATGATAAACTTTGCATATTTGTGTGTAATAGTTTGGATTCATATGGATGCACGTGAATATATTTGTTTTTTTTTCAAAATTTGAATATCTTATGTATTTTTTGTTAATGTATTTTGGTTCAGAGATGGATTGCACTCGGTGCTATTTTGGTTATATGCACCCTTCCTTGCTATATACATGATAAACTTTGCATATTTGTGTGTAATAGTTTGGATTCATATGGATGCACATGAATATATATGTTTTTTTTTCAAAATTTGAATATTTTATGTATTTTTTGGTTGATCAATTTTTCGGTCCAGTTTTTTACTGGTTTCGATCCGGTTCACTTTTTTGGGGTTGACTTGTTCGATGACTAGTCCGGTTTTGAAAACATTGGTATTGTCCTATGTTGCACGGAGACACGTCCCCGCCAAAAAACCCTTCGTCCCCTGCGTTTCGGCGTTCTGGGGACTTAAGAACGCGTCGGGAATGTTCCCAAAACAGTGGGAACGCCATCGGGGATGCGGGGACTTCCATGGCGTTCCCAATCCGTCCCCCACAAAATTCTGGAATGGCTAAGGTATGGGCTTGTCCTACAGGTTGATCGCGGGCTTCATTGCAGGCTTCTTCGACAGTCTGTTCGTGGGTTTCATCGCAGGTTTCATTGCGGGCTTCATTGCAGGTTGCTCCGACAGTATGGTTGTCGATTTTATGGCAGGTTTATAATACAAAATGCTTGCGGGTTTTAGGCGGGCTTATAATACAAACTGCTTGCGGGTTTTATGGTAGACTTATAATACAGACTGGTCGCGGGTTTTATAGTAGGCTTATAATAAAGAATGGTTGTGGGCTTCTTTGTTCGCCAAGTCCACACGACCACCCTTTACCTGGAATCTATTCTCTTCTGTTCGCCAAGTCCACACGACCACCCTTTACCTGAAATCTCTTCTCTTCTGTTCGCCAAAGTCCACACGACCAACGCATACCCAAAATCGCCTCTCTTCTTCTCTGTTCGCCGCCGACAGTCACGGGCTTTAAGATTTTTTAATTTATTTCAATGTTAGTTTAAGGAAAATATGTATTGTGAATTTTTCAATTTTTTTTAATATCTAATATTCTATATTTATAGGTATGTATTTATATAAATATACATAATTTAAATTATATCAACATTATTTGTTATATGTTATAAATAATTGTATGTTGTAACAATAACAATGTGTTATAATTATAATAACATAATATGTTATAATTAATTTAATATGTTATAATTTATATGTATGTAGAAAATTAAAAATTTAAAACTATCGTAATTTATATGTATTTAGAAAATTAATAGTTTTAGTTAGACATATACATATAAATTAATTACACAAGTTTATAAATTATAACATATGTAAGTGTAACACAAAAATATTTATGTAATTTATTTATTAGTAACTATCATATTTATATTTATATGTATGTAGAGAATTAAAACTACCATTATGTTGAATTTTTAAATATTTATTAATATATATGTATATATATATATATCATAGTTGAAAAAATCGCTGATTTTTCGTGACTTTTTGTAAAAGTCGCGACTTTTACTCTCGAAAAAATCGCGACTTTTTGTATTTTGAAAAAGTCCTGACTTTTACTAAAAATCGCCGACTTTTACCAAAAAGTCTCTGGATGCAGGGAACCTGTGGGCATAAGAGCTTTTTTTTTTTTTGGTCATTTGTGTTTTTTGGCTATTGGAGAATGAAGGAGGAGGGCTTGTGGTCATCATCAATCACTGTGGAGGTATAACAATAGCCATCATCATCACCATCAAGGATTTATAATTGGAGCAAGGGTTCAATTTCATTTATTAACTGGTGTTGAATCTTCCATTCATAGGTATGTATCTAATCCCTTCCATTCATGGAGGTGTATCTAAATCCCTCCATTCATGGGAGGAGTGGCGAGAACATCATGGAAGGTGATGTGCAAACATCAACACAACCTTCTACATTTATTGATACACCTACTCCTACGCACACCAGTGGCCATCCACTATCAAATGCAGGGCCTTCTAATATCAGTGGGGCGACAAACAACCATATCTTTTCACAGTAAAGGGGGAGGCCCGGTCGACATTGATATTAGACCTGGTTAAGAACACTGGTTTTGTTTCATTTTTCATTGCTTTATGTCAGGACATCTACCTCCATCGCTGATGATGAATGCTTAGATACATTTTATGATTATATAAGTGATGTCGTTTTTTATTGGAGAGGCCCTTCAGCATTAAATATTGACTTTGATGTATAATTTTTTATTTGGCATCCATAGTGACTACATATATAGAGATTTCTGCGGTATGTGCCAATGTGTTTATCTAATGTTATTGTTATTTGCTTTTTATATGTTTAAAATTTTGAAAAAATGAAATATTTTGTATTTTTAATGTTTGCCACGGTTTAACAATTTTTGCCGATTTTTTTGCCGATCTTTTGCGGAAGCGATTTTTCGGACCCTCATGAGGACTTTTTGCCGAAACGATTTTTTCCGGACCCTCGCAGACTTAATCAACACTGATATATATATATAATTTTAAATAATATCTATTATTGTCGTCCCCTGAAAAATTTGGGGGTGCGCTCTAGCCGTCCCGAAAACTCGTCCCCTCGTCCCCAAACCCAGTGCAACATAGGTATTGTCAAGCCTGCTATTCGTTATAGGTTTGAGGGTTGGAAAGTGAGACTTGGCTAGAGACATGAAATGGACATGCTCTTAGAGAGTCCAAGCAATTGCACCGTAGCGTATTATATTCTTTACGTGTAGAGTTAGGTTGTACTTTGTCTGGGCCAAGTGTAATGATTTCCCCCTTCTGTTGAAAGCTATTTTCAACTTACCTGTAGCAAGAGATAAATTGCTCTACTTTGCTTTGCGTTTTGTGCATTTGTTGGGAACCTTGGATAAAAAATGATGCCAATATGTTTGGCTTTTTTTCTCTTTTTCATACCATATGTCTATGTGAATAGGCTTGCCCCCATGCAAAATCTCTGTGGATGCTTTGCCTACCCTCAACAACATTTCCCCTTTAGGTTGTCTGGAAACATTGCATTTTATCTCCAATTGAAGGTAGAGCATCACATACCTAGAAATCTTTAGAATAGTAATGGTAATTATAGATAACCTAAGATAAAATTATTTTATTAATGTCCACGAATAACCAAAAGAGTAGGTCAATGGGACTAGGAAGTACAATTAGTGACAATAAACTATAGGAGTGCAAAAGGTGACTCTTGAAATCTAAAAAATATAAGGATACAAGTTATAAAGTAATACAACATATAAAGAAAAGAGAGTCACTATATATCATTAGGAAAAGAGAAAAGACCATAGAGTGGAGAAGAAGTATTTGTTGTTGCATCAATCACTATGGGGGCACTGATAGACTAATTAATGATGTTGCTAGGGGAGTTTTCAGGGCTGAGAGGCCCTGGTTGGGTGGCCCTAGGAGGAGCTCGAAAACAACCGGTAGTGACTGTCCTAATATTTGAGGCCGATTAAAGGAATATATTAATATGAATTTGGGTGTCTAGATTGGACTGTCGAGCAGTCCCATTCTAAGAATGGGTATTCCTTTGTGTCCTCGTGGAGATGGGTGCCCTAGTTTGCAAAAAATAGGCATGCGATATCAGATATGGTAGCGTGCTCATGTTGGAAAGATGAGCAAAATATTGTGATAATAATTGTCTATTCTAGGTTAGTCTATTCTTGGTTTAAGGTTTGTCCTTATCTTCAGTAGGTAAATTTAAAGCAAATTTTGTACCTTAAATTCATGCTATTGTACACTATGACATCAATATATTTTGTGAGAAATTCTGGTCACGTGTTTTGCTTTGTGCATATGTGCTATGAAAGTTGAAATGGTATCATGACAGAAAGTGAGTATGTATGAACTGAAAGTGACTGAACAATTGAGTTTTGGGGGCTTTAGACCAGATTTGGAATGCATATCTACTTTATTTAGCCTTCATATTTAGCGAGCTTTTGTTGTTTACACATCATATCACAAATTCATGCCCTAGCTTTTGTTCCATTTCAGAAAAAGAGAGTAGAATTTTTGGTTACAGATGAGAAAAGAACAATAGAGATAAGGTGTCGGTTCAAGGGAATTGCGACTCTATTATTGGGTTATTTTTAACCTTCACCTATGGCATCTTTACCCAACATCACGATGGAAGGGAGTTAGAGGTTCACAGGCAAAAACTACAACAAATGGAAGCAACAGATGCTGACCATTTTTCAGCACATGTGCCTGGTGGATACTATCCTTGGTAAAGTTACTTAGCCTACAATTACAAGTAGAGACCAAGATAAGTATGATGAGAAAGACAAAGAAGTTGTGATATTGATTAAGTTGTCCTTGATAGATGAGATACTTTTAGAGGTCCAGACATGGAAAAATTCCTTGGCAATTTGGAAACATTTGAAGGATTTGCATGATACATCGAACAAGGGTAGAGCCTTTTTCCTGAAGAACATGCTGTTTTTGATGATGATGGATGAGCATGCATCCGTCCAGGAGAATTTGTTCAAGATCAAAGATATTCGAGAACAGTTGATGGCCATTGGGCGGAAGATGGAGGAGGAAGACATGGTGGTAATCACACTAAAAAGTTTACCATGTGCTTATGAGCACTTTATTGAGGCCTTGAACATCACTTCTACAAATGTTGACTTGAAGTTTGATGAGGTTTGCAATAAGCTCTTACAACAGGATAGATGGAAGAAACAATTTGGTAGTAGTAGTGACACAAAGGGTTCCGAGTAGGACTTTGCTACCAAATTAAAGGGGAAAGGCAAATGGGCCAAGAAGAAAGGATAGAGCAACAGTGAGGATGTCACCAAGGATCAAAAGACCATTAAATGCCATTATTGTGGCAAAGAGGGCCATATGAAGAAGCATTGCAGAAAGAGTTTCGTTGACCAGAAAACCAACTAGGGAGGGCCTCAACAGTAGGCTCATGTTGCAGAGCATTAAGAGGAGTCAACCTTCTATGCATTTATGGCCACAACACAAGCAAATCAACCTAGGTCATCTGCTTGGTTTATCAATTCAGGTGCATCATGTCATTTCACCAACATGCAAGACTGGTTCATAGAGTACATGCCTTGTTCTTCCAAGGATTCATTGATCTTTGGTGGTGGGGAGGAGTATACAGTTGTTGGAAAAGGAAATGTGCAGATTTCCTTTGGAGGAAAAATGTTAATCTTCCTCAATGTATACTATGTGCTAGGTATGGAGCTTAATCTACTTTCGGTTAATCAGATTATGTGGCACAACCCCCAACTAGATATCAACTTTAGCAATCACAAGTGCTACATAGTTGACAAGGAGACCAAGAAAACCAAGAATATTGTTGCTCTTGGTGTCGAGGACCATGGATTGTTCAGACTGGTGGATACTGGACAAGTTAGAGAGCATGCACTAGCAACTAAGAGTGCATCAAATATGAGTACACTATGGCATCATAGGTATGAGCACCTCAACTTAACCTACCTCTCTTAGTTGGCACGAGAGAATCTAGTAGATGGACTTTCGAACATTCAGTAGCAAATTCGAGGAGTTTGTGGAGCTTGCCAGTCAAGGAACCAACACAGAGTGCTATTTGATGAAGGACAAGCGTGGACAACATAGAGAGTCCTTCAACTGTTTCATGCAGACATTTGTGGACCAATGGACATGACATCAATCAACGGGGCCAGGTATTTGCTTTTGTTTGTTGACGATTACAGTAGGAAAACGTGGGTGTATTTTTTGAAATTGAAATTTAAAGTGTTTAATGAATTTCAAAAGTTCAAAATCTTCATAGAAAAAGAGTCAGGTTGTCACATTACCTCTCCTAGGTCTGATAATGGCGGCGAATTTTGTTCCAAATAATTCAATAACTTTTGTGCTAAACATGGGATCAAATGACAATTCACTACACCTTACACTCCACAACAGAATGGAGTGGTTGAGAGGAAAAACTGCACTATCACATAGATGGCCAAGTGTATGATGCATAATAGGTGTGTTTCTAATAGGTTTTGGGCCGAGGTAGTGTTCACAATAATATACTTACTGAATAGATCTCCAACGATGGTAGTGAAGCAAAAGACTCTAGAGGAAGCATGGTTTGGAAGAAAGCCCAAAGTCATCCATCTTAAAGTCTTTGGTTCTATTGCCTACACTTGGATTCCAGATGAAAAGAGAACCAAGTTAGATCCAAAGAGAAAAAAGATGATGATCAGAGGGTACAATGACGATCATAAGGCGTACATGTTGTGGATTGTAAAGGATTTAGATGTCAAGCTTCAAGCAACTCCACCTGAAGGGGGGGAAGATTCTGAGCATGAGGAGTCTTCTAGGCCAATAATTTTTGATGCAGATAGCTCGGATCAACATTCAGATGACACAGATACAGGTGGGGATGAAGAGAATCCCAAGAAGAGACCCAAGTGGTGGCACAATACCATTGGAGATGTTTGAATAGGTGAAATGATCGAGGGGCTATCATTAAGAGGAGAGAACAAACAAAAACCAAACATGGTCAACTTTTCTCTGATGGCCAATGTATAGGAAATCTATGAGTCACAGTGGTTTGAGGAGGCGAAAGGGACACCTGAATGGGAAAAGGCCATGACAGTTTATATCCAAAAATCTAATACAACAAAGGCCATGGCAGCCGAACATGAGTTTGATGAAAAATCAAACCTGTGACTTAATAGCTCTCCACTAAGGAAGAAACCCATTGGCTATAGAAGGGCGTACACGGTAGATGGTACACTTGACAAGTACTAAGCATGGTTGGTTGCAAAAGGGTTTCTCAGCGAGAAGGCATTGACTATGAGGAGACCTTTGCTCCTATAACAAAGATGAGCACCATTCGACTTGTTCTAGCCATGACATCACAGTATGGCTAGAAGATCCATCAAATGGACGTGAAGAGTGCCTTCCTTAATGGAGATTTGCAAGAAGAGGTCTACATCTATCGACCATAGGGTTTTCAGGTTTCAGGGAAGGAGCATATGGTTTGTAGATTGAAGAAGGCTCTATATGGTCTGAAGTAGGCACCTAGGGCATGGTACATCAAGATTGACAGATACTTGGATGAATAGGGGTTCCAGTGGAGTCCTTCAGATTCCAATATGTATGTCAAAAGAGTTGGTAATGATATCATCCTTTTGGTCATATATGTAGATGAATCATGATATCCTTATTACAGGTAGTGAGAAGAGTGCTATAGAACAGATCAAATCCAATATGAACAAAGCTTTTGACATGACTGATCTAGGCCTCTTACACTACTGTCTAGCTGTAGAAGTTTGGCAAATAGGTAGCAACATTTTTGTCTCGCAAACAAAATATGCCAGGAGTTTGCTTGATAGGATTAGAATGATAGATTTCAAAATCTCGTCTACACCTTTAGAAAAAGGGATGAAACTTTCAACCAAGAGTGACTCTAAGGTAGTTAATGAGTCAGTATATAGACATTAATGGGTAGCTTGATATATCTTACAACCACTAGAACTGATTTGGGTTTTTGTTGTGAGCTTCATTTCCAGATTCATGACAATGCCAAAGGTAGAGGGGCATTGGACTGCAACAAAGTGAGTTTTGAGATATGTAAAAGGGACACCTGACTTTGACATTCTGTACAGTAGAAGCAAAGACCCTTGGCTGTGTGGGTATACAGATTTAGATTGGGCAGGTTTTGTTGATGATAGAAAATCCACTTTTGGATATGTTTTCATCCTTGGCACATGCGTAGTCACATGGACTAGCAAGAAGCAACATGCAATAGCCCTTTCATTGACAGAAGCAGAATATCGAGGGGCAATGAAAGAAGCATGTGAGGTGGTTTGTCTTAGGAGGACGCTTTTAGATATGTAGATGATACAAACAGAGCCAACACCCCTGTTACGTTACAATCAAGGGATGATCAAACATGCCAAGAATCTAGTCTTCCACGGGCATACCAAACATGTTGTTGTACATTACCACTTAATCGAACAACTTGTAGAGGATGGATCTATCGAGTTGTAGTATTGTCCCACAAAGGATCAAACTGCAGACATTCTCACCAAGTCTTTGGGTCTTGCAAAATATGTAAAATTTCAGGATAAGCTTGGTGTAGTTAGTAGATTGACCCTTAAGGGAGGGTGTTAAAGTAAATATTAGCTTATAATGGTCAATTAGATATTAGACTTGGGCATTAATAAAGTTAATTTGACTTTAGGTTGTTTTTTTCTTTTGTGTCTTATTTCACTTTATTGTGTTTCTCGGTCTATCCCATATTCATAAAAGTCGATTGGAGGAAAAATGATAATCTTCCTCAATGTATGCTATGTGCCAGGTATGGAGTTCAATCTGCTTCCAATTCGTCTATACTATCAAGAAAACTGAGAAATAAGACTTATCTTGGTCGTAAATCGATTTTTACAACACTTTTCTGAGCAATTTCGTACAACTGTACAGATTTTGTACTACTGTACTGTATGACTGTTTCGTACAACGGTTGGGAATGGCAGTTGAAAACAATGGTTGGAAATCGCTGTATGGTGGCTAGTTAATGAAACCCTTTTGGCTCTTCTATGTGCTACACTAGCGATCCCTTGATCCATCTCTGTCAGTAGCAGTCCCTAGGTCATCACGCTCTCATAGACTTTGTGGCTCTAGTTGAGCTCTGATACCATATTACGAAAATCAAGCACATAAAGAAACTAAGATAACTCGAAGGAGTTCTTCATATTGTATTACTTAATGAGAAAGTGAAAGCTTTCTTATATAGGATTACAAGCAAGTCGAGTCAATCCACTTTTTGAATGTGAGATAAACCGAGAAACACAATAAAGTGAAATAAGACATAAAAGCTTAAAATAGCCTAAAAGTCAAATTGACTTTATTAATGCCCGAGTCTAAAATCTAATTGACCATTATAAGCTTATATTTACTTTAACACTCCCTATGTAGATGAGCTGGAAATATTCTCATAAGGGCTCTTTTCATTCCATTTTCCACCTCCCTATCCTTATGTAGTGCCTTCCTCTTGCCATTTCTTTGAAAAATAAGGTCTTCATCATAAAATCTTGGGTTTAGGGCATGTGCTAAAGTATGGAATGGAGTGTTGAACTTGTTTCACCTCTCAACAACGATTTTCTTCACTGAATCAACAAAATGAGCATCAATAAATAAAAGTTGAGGAGATTCCTGTGAAATGATTTCCATAGTTTTCTCAACCATGGTATCCATGTCAAATCGTAATCCTCTCCCAAGAAAGGTTTGTCCGTGTCAACACTTCAGAGAAGCTCAAATGCAGGGGATGTGAATTGAAAGAAATCTATCTTGCTCCACCACTCCTCATCAAGACACAATCTGTGTAACATAGCTCCCCACTCCAAATCTATCTTTCTCCACTCAGTCCAAAGTTGACTCACCACCATAGAAACTTATGGCTACTTAACCTCAAGAAGTTGGCACAACATGATGAAGTTTGAGGCATATCTTGTCTCTACAATTTTCAACAACTCCAATTTGGAGTATTCTCGAAATATTGCTTGAGATTGGTGGTAGTTGGTGATGAATTTGATTATCTCCCTTACTTTCCCTGTGAGTTCCTTACTCCATGGAACTTTATTGTGAATCTCTTCTACGATTAGATTTAAATTATGGACAATGCAAGGAATCCAAATAATGTGATCATACCTGCTCTCAACAATCAAACCTGCAACTTTGCAAACCGGTGCATTATTCGTGATAACATGCACCATCTTAGCAGGGCCTATTTGCTCAATAGCTTTAATTAAAATATTAGCATTGAATCAAACATCCTTTATCTCCCCTAAACAGTATTTGGCCTTCAAAAACATTGCTCCTTTTGGTGAAGTGGCAATGATATTGATCAATGGCCTACACTTAGTGTCTATCGATTCATTCAAGGCGATGGTAACCCCGTATCTACTCCATGAAGCACGAATAGGTGCTAAAATATCCTCAACAAGCCCCCTCTCCTTTTTGAGCAGATCGATTCAGAGTTTTTCATTGTTAGGCCCCTTGAACCCTTGAGGAGCTATGTTAATTGCTCTCACCATATCTTTCCAATAAGGAGACCGAACCATGTTAAAATGGATACCACAAGCATAGATGGCCCTTGCCACTCTTGTTTCAGCTTCTTCTCTCCCTTGAACATTCACCATTTTAGCTATTTTGCTCCCTTGAATGCAGAAGATGAACCGGAACCTTTTGAATTTTTTGATGCTTGTACTTATTGACGAGTTGCTTTCCTCTTCCTTGCCTCATGCACGATCCTTGGCTCAATGTTTGGAGCTTGAGTAGTATTGGCAAGCTGTTCATGTATTCTCTTAATCCTATCAGCCTCTTCCTGCTCACTCTCATACTTCCTCTTCTCTATTGGGTCGTTTGTTTTTAGGCAACAATCGACACCCTTTCCTAATTCTTGCAAAAAATGTGCCTTCACTCTTGGGTAAGAGCCATTATATAGGTTATTACAGAGATTGCACCGCCATTCCCATGAACCACCAGTAGGAATTCTTGTAATATTTGTAACAAGCCTCCAAAGAAAATAGTAGTTAGTCATCTTGTTGGGCTTGGGCACTGGAGTAGGAGTACCTTGGTTGGAAGTCATTGCTGTTGCAAAAAAAAAGATTTGCAATAAATGAATGAATAATAGAAACAAACACTCAAAAAACACTAAATAACTAGCAAAAAACTTCAAGAAAGCTTGCTGCATACATAAACACACAGGAAATGGTTGTTGAAGTTACCCAAAACACCACAAAATGCTTGCTGTAGCTGAAGCTGCCCAAAAACACCACAAAACAATACCCAGTGATGGCTGTAGCTGCCAAAAACACCACAAACAGTAGACAATGATGGCTGTAGCTACCCAAAAAAACTACAAAACAGCACATAAGATGGCTGTAGCTGCTCAAAACACCAATGAAACTCTAAATACTTGTTGTAGAAGTCTAATAGGTTTAATCCCCTCTGGCTGGACAGTGTAAACACCCTTTCTGAAGCTGCCTTTCAAATTGCCCTTGCTCGAACCATGTGAGGCAAAATGAGAGTGAAATCCTCTTTATAAAAAAACCTTCTGTTCTTAGAGTCTTCTAGAAGTTTCATTAATTATTAATTAACCTATAATTAGGGATTAAATCCAAAATCGTGGGTCCCAGCAGTAAAAAAGAGTCCAAATTGGGTGATTAGAGTTGGAAACGCACTGTATGATCGGGCACGTCCTTGAAATGTATTTCCCACACGTGGGACAGGTCCCTATGGCCAGAAACACATTTCAAGGTTGTACCACAAGCGTTTTCGCATTACCGTATGGAAACGTGCCTGGTATGACACCTGAAGTTGCGTTCCCTGCAACATAGGTTTGAAGGTAGTTAAAGTTCAAAGAAAAGTGTTAAGCGGTTCAAAGGACATTGTACCTGGTTTGATGTTGTTGCAACATAAGCGCTGAAGTATATGTTGGAATATATGCTTAAAATACCTTTTTAATCAACACTTGAGAAAAAATATTTTCCTCCTCTTACTTGTTTGACATCAAGGGCTTTGGGAGCAATTTTGTTTCAGTAGTGGTGGAAACTTATGGTTTTCATTGAATATTAGTAGCATCAAGATCGATTGACAACTTCTTTTCAGCAGTGGCAGAAACTTATGGTTTTCTTTGAATATTAGCAATGTCAAGATCGGATGACAACTTTTTAATCTCCCATGTTTTCTCCTCATCTTCAATCTGCTTCCTCGAATTTTTGTAGCAGATAGCTAGGAATGTAGTGTATGCGGTGAGCGTACTTCCAATGTAGACTGCCTTTTGCTGTAACGGTTTGCTTTAGTCATCTTCTCCACTTCTGTAACGGTTTGCTTTGTTGTTTTTAGTTATGTTCACATAATTTTATTGGAAGATGCATCAAGCTCTCCCTCAATAGTTGTACATTACACATGGATTTGTCTTTCGTTATCATTGATTGTTGTTGGTTACCAGAGGACATGCATAATATTTCAATTTCAATTTCTACATCAATCCATGCCACTGACTTCCTCAAACTTAGATCTCACTCACTCCACTCAATCCAGTGTAGACAGGACCTATAAATGCTTTCTACCCAATGATCTAGTAGTTGAAGGTACTAAGAGGCAGACAGATAGTAGCACTACATCAACTGTCAAAGCTATGAGACCCCGGGGGTCCATCTGTGCTCAGCGAGTGAGACCCTTATGGACATGTCGCATCGGATCCCGGACAACTCACTTAGCACTAGCAGACAAGATACCTCCTTTTGATCTCAGCTGTAGATTACAACATCCAAACAACGTAACGTTTCTTAGACCAGTTCTCAGACCAAATCTTTAGGCTCTTCTAGATCCTTTCACTAGTCATCTACAAGGAGTTTCTTCCCTACTGTCTCAGATGTTAGGAGAGAGCATCAGGGGTTGTTGATTGCCAACTAGGCGACACATCCCCCTCCGAAGATATGTTGCTTTTGGTCTTTGGCTCTCGACAATACTTGCATCTATTTGCCACAAGCAACGTCATTTTTTTCATACACTCAAACAAGGGAAACAACCATAGCAAGCCAAGTATGCTAGGTATGAAACAGACTTTAAATATATGCCCTACTGTAATGAATTTATGAGTTTATTGCACAAGGGGAAGGACAATAGCCCTTAGTGGTTTCCTAGGAAGGTGCGTAGATATTCACACCTACCCCAATCAGTGTATGCCAGGTAGAATCCCTACACCCATATAGGTTTAGTCTCTTTACTACCTGACTCACTACCCTTTTGAACCCACCCTTGGCACCCATGGCGTGGGGGGGGAACCACCATGGTCTAGGTTCTCCATGGTTCAAACAACCAGAGCATGCAGACTTAACAAAATTTTGGGAATTTGTTCTCCATGGTTCAAATTCACCAGGATTACAATTCCAAGCCAAAACTTTTGTAAATCTGGTAACATGGTGTCTCTATATTCAACAGTTTCTTGATCGATATATTGTAAGTGGCAGAAGCTTAGTTCAATTGTGTTGGAAGGGTGGAACTTGTAGATTATCCTAGATGCTGCAGCTGGAGAAAAATAATCATATCATGAAAAAGTGTAAAATATTCTATCTGATTAGATCATTTTCAGGGTAAATTAAACCATAGAGTAGTTATCATTAAATGAGCTTGTATTTCCATTTTAAATATCGATGGCATTGCCGATATATTCTTGAAAAATAGCATCTTCAATCTGAATTATTTTTATAGAGTGCTGTAATTCTGCACATACCTTAAAATTCAGGCTTAAAAAATTTCATAAGAATGTGGAGCCTGAAAGAAATCAATGCTATAGTTGGATCTATTAAGAAGAATATATATTTTGATCTATGATTGATCATTGTAGCTACCTTTTCATTTCATAAAGATCATATAAGATCTAGTTTTACATAGAGAAAATTATTGGTTCTTAATTTGGATAGATTGGTAGCAGAAGAAATAATTCTATATTATTAGTTTAGATGCTTTGTTTTAATGTATTCTATAAAACCTGCAGCTGGATCGTGTAGCAAAAATACGACAAGAGATAGAGTTAAAGGAAGTAGCTCAGGCAGGTATACATTCCATTAAAACCTGAGACTATCTGGATTCTGATCACATTTATAAAGTTAGGAAGCTCTGCTGTTTACATTCTATTGTAGTTTGTACATGAAACTTGTTTGATCTAGTTTGATGTAGTTAACTAGATGTTTACATGCTTTTTCAATGCACATCAAATTTGTACCAACCTTTTATGTCACAGTGCAACGAGAGGTTGGTGGGACAAAAGTGTGGAGTCTTAATTTATCTGTTTACTGCATTATTTGGTCAAGTGATCATTCTTAGTGTTTTATTTTTGTAATTTCATTCACTTGGATTTCAGAAAGCTTGTCAAAGATAATTTGTATTAACTATATCCCTTGAGCTTGTCTGCAAATTGAACAGTGATTTCTGAAGCCATAAGGAATAGACACTGCAAAAGCTTATTTGATTTAGCATGTCAAGGGATCATTTAGAGAGTGAATCCTTTTTTTTTTTAAATTGAAACAGGTAGCTACTGTATTAAAAGAAAGCTGTGGCTGCACCATACAGCAAGTTAATACAATTTAAACAGAGAGTGTTTGATATCAGGGATTCAAAATTTCCCAAAACTGTAAAGAGTCCACCTACAGCCTGTACTGTTCTTACATTTTCTCCACAAAACTAAAAACCTACAGCTGTAAATTCTAATATACTGGCCTAGCAAAACTACTGATAAACAATGCATAAAAACCTGATGTTTTTTAATGGCCCACTGTGGGCTTCTCGCTTGACATCTGCCTTGGATATCAAAGCTGCCTTCTTCAAATTCCATCTCCCCTTGGGTCTGCTGGACTGTATCTTCTTCCTTGGCTGCTGCCCTGAAAGAGCCAACTGAAACTTTCGGAGGAGAAGACATATAGTGTGAGCTCCTGGCTAGTCCAAAGATCAATTGAAATTGCATGTTATGGTCTGCTGTAAGCTTCTTGATTTGTTTGCCTTGGATGGCCACCTTTGCTTCCAATTCTGCATTCCTGACAAGCTGAGCGTCTAACTGAGAAGACACTCTGTTGTTGAGATGTGAGATTGCTACTTGAGGATCCTAAGACTGAGGCACAATCCTGTTCATAACCTGGCAAATGTCTGCAATTTTGCATGGAGTGCATCGTCTAGTGTGGCGGTGTCCATCTATGATGAAAAAGGATGAGCTCACTGCTACAGAAACACGGTGGGAACCAAAAGAACACCATCCAGAATACCAAGGATAAACAGAGCCAATAACCACAATATCAATACAATACCAAAATTCCTAAGGCTCGGCGAATCTGCAAGACAGAACAGGTGGTAACTGGTTGTGTTTCATTGAGTCTCTCCTAACATCAAAGGTCTAATGGTTTGTAGAAGAGGAGAAAAACTTGGTGATGCACTCCTGTGTGTGGTGTTTGTGTCAGAAAAAGCAGGGGGCCACTTCTCCCCTAGTACGAGTAAAAGATTTAGAAGATTGGGCCTTCCTCGGGGCTGTTCATGAGAGGGGACACCATCTGACTGTTCTGCTGCCTACTGTGTTAGTATCAATCATACCTGTAGGGTGCTTACATGCCCACTGGCAGAAATATGATGGAAGAAAGAGTTGATCGCGGTAGTAGGCCTGGATGAACCCTCAAGACATAACCTCTAAGGGCAACCACCTTGCTAAGGTACAAAGTCTAGTATCTCTGGTTTGGATAGCTAAATAATACAAACAAAAATTCACCAAGTCTATATAAATACAATGAAATCTCTCTCAGATCTCACAGTAAATAGGGTACCTAATAATGAAGTGTTCCCTAGTATTAACCTCTTGAAGGGAACATAGCTAGCAAATCTTATTCTTCTGATGGATATGATGATTCATCAATATCCTGAACTGGTGCAAGGCTCTAGCAAACCCTTCACTGGCTAAGAGTGAACCAAGGCCATTTGCCCAATGCTGCCTCAAATCAGCAGGACAAAGGTGCTTGGAGTTCAGAGGTTGGGAGGGTAAGCTCCAAGTAACTTGGATATTTTGTCAATAAATGTCCTCTCTGAAAGCCTTGTGTTGGCTTGGGGTTTTAGACCCAGGGTTCGAAAGACTTTACCAATAAATACCCCATTAGTGCCAACATATTCAATATTCAAGGACTGAATAAGGTTTCACCCGAGACGCTATGAGAATTATAGAGATCGAATGTTTGTGCATTGCATGAGGGAATACTACATATGAGAAATACTTAGCCTAGAACTGCTTATTTGATCCTACTGATTCATATCAGCATTCATACATGTAACTTACAGCGTAACACGTATATCCAGCATTCATTCATAATAGAGAACATGATAGGAAGTATCGATTCGGGCCTTGTGCCTTCATTCATTAATCATAGATAGACATTTGGATACATAAAGGGCCGTAGTCTGCTCAGAGACTCATTAAGCTTGAACCAGAGACTAGAGATTCATATCTCAATTTGCTTTCTCTCTCTCATTACAATTACAACTCTACAATTACAGTGAACAACTCAACTAAGACCAACAAAGAACAACCAAGAGTCACCATTACTAGTCCGCGTGCATTCCTTTTATCTGTACAGAAGCATGGAAATTATAACAAATCTGCGATCTCACTAACCTCAAGCACGACCAATCGGTCGGTTACAAAATGATTATGAATCATTACAATTGATTTTGATTGGAATCTGGATATGCACACAACTTCTTACGAGTCTTTGGGCGGCACCAAAGTCTGCGCGCGTGCTGCAAACTGATTGGCGCAGGCGTAGGAGAGAATAGTTGGCACCCTCTGAATATTGGAGTTGTGCGGTATAAAACTTGTGGTGTGCGTGACGTGCAAAACTTGTGGCGCGTATGGTCTTGCCAAAACTTTGGTGCCAACAAGCCCCCAACACTATTAGTTGGTCTGTCCTCGAGCCAATGAACTTTATTGCAGTGCGACAGAGACGACGGATGATACCTTCTTCATAAGCTCGACAATGGAGTTTTGGAACTCTTAGTCGAACTAATAAAAAATCTGCAGTAGTTCCTTAATGTCTTGGCAAACTTTGTTGACCTCTTTCGATGTTGTCGACCTAGATGTAGGTTTAATTTGTGCGCCCAACTCGATCACTGGGGTTGCCTTTGCGTGTGCATCCGTGAGCGTGTAGTGGTGCTGCTGGGCCTGCTCTTTTGCTTCCAACACAACGGATGATAGCGTTTATTGCTCGACTCGGGCAGATGCAATCTGTTGATAAAGACCGGATATCTTCTTCATAGCCTCCTTGTGTGTTGCAAGTTGGAGGGAGGCCAACAACTACTTCTTGTCGTTGATCTACGCCTCACTTGCGCATATGCGGTCTTTGATTGTGCTGATTTCAGGGGCATTCTGTAGGTGGGTTCGGAGCTGAAAGCTGTAGTCAACTACCCCTACAAATCCTTCCACGCGCTTGTACTTGGTGCAACATCTTTTCTGCGACAACAATCTTTTTTTGCAACTCCACCTGCTTTGATGGTGGGGTGCTCTTCAGTTTTTCCTGAAGCTCCACATTCTGGGCTTGTAGTTGTTGAACAACTTCTTGCACCTTTCCGAGTTTGTTTGGCACACAGAGGTCAGTGACTTCGCTAGACAAACTAGGAATGCACACATATACTTCCTCTATGGTGCTGAGTAACGAGGTGTGTGCAACCACCTCCTCCACATGGTGTTCTTGGACCTCTTTGTGCGCAACCATTTCCTGCGCATGTCTCTGCTGCAGCTCTGTATAGGACTGACTCAGGGCGCGTTGTCTGTCGCCCAACTCATTCATTATCTTTGCCATGAATACTTGCAAGTCCCGTGAAGGTACATGCTCCAAGTCTAGCTTTTCATAAGGCAATAACGAAGGCTATGAACTAGTGGATGCCTTGAAGGATGTCAAGGCTCATGGGTTTAGCCGCAGAACCCGCTTTTGTGTACTGATGCACAATGATGTAGCGCCAATGGTGCTACCTGCGACCATCTGTTCTTGGGACTAGGGGTTGGCTGCCAATTTAGCAATTTTGAGTGCGCGACAGAGCTCACCCAATTGTTGTGACAACTCCCGACGCATCAGTTGCTGCACTTCCAAATTGGATTAGAGCACCTTGACGATGCTTTGAACCTGTGTGGGGAAAGGCCCTGGCTCTTGCCCTTGAGTAGTGTCTATGCCCCGACCCTCCATCTGACTAGTCAATATCTTGTGCTTGGCAGACGTCAGGGGTATCTGAGAGGGGGCTGTCTCTTTGATGGGCGCGACACTGTTAGGTTGCGACAGACTAGATGCATGCCCTTGCGAGCTAGACCCGGTGGTTGGGCTTGGCGAACTCCGTGTCCGTTTTCCTTTTATGGGCGAAGTTTGCTCAGTGGCTAGGTGCGCCCGTTTCCACTGACCCTCTGGTTCTTTACCTGCCCCTTGGGCCGCACGCTCTTGTTTCCTCTTTGTCCGTGTTTCCAACATCTCTACATCTTCGTCTGGTATCGGTCGCATCGACTCCAGCTACTGCATGACGACATTCTGGATGTCCTCCTCGGTAATGCAAAATGGGCAGATTCGACAGGCATCTGTTGATCTTAGAGCGAGATGGTGAAAACATTATGCAAGTCAGCTTAAAAAAGAATGTAATACTCATTCCTGTTCACTAGGTTTCGCGGTATGCAGGAGACTCCTGTAGTCGCTTGAATCATTTTGGTGTACCATAGTTGGAAAGTCACGTTGTTCTCGTGTTGGACGCTCTTGTCTATGTTGTATTGTAACTCGTTGAATTTAGGCGAGGGGAAGGATGGAGTATCTTGTGTGTTGTGCTCCCGGCCCGGTGGTGGCTTCCACAATATCATTGCGAGTAGGAGTAACACCCAACTATAATGAAACTTTTTTCCGTGGTCCTAAACATCCATGCAGTCCAGTCCTGGATGAACTCGTTCATCAAGTATCTAGACCAATATATCTTGATGCCTTGGACATATTGCTCTGCTGCCAGGATTACCCCAAATGGGCACTCTTCCTTCCGATACTTGCGCATCAACATACAAGAAAGTACCTGTGTGGAAAATTCGACTTGGGGGAGAAAACCGAGCAAAAACTTCCTTAATATAGATAGCCAATACAATGCTAGTACAATAAACCAAAACACTAGAGAATATCCAACACTTAGCAATGCGCCCCTCTCTTCCTTCTTCTCCCAACTGCAGCTACCAAACTTGTGCACTTGATGAGTGAATGCGTGAGTGGGATAATGAGGCACTAGCTTCCTTTATTTATACAAACTGGCAGGTGATGTAAAGGTGTCTCTTCACTGGGCAGGGCCGACTTGTCTTCTTAGTGGTTAAAACCACTTTAATTAGGCTTGGGGGCCGACTTCTTAATTTGCATAATACAATTAGGGTTTGACCAATCCACAAAAGGGGATTTGGTCAATTACAATGCCCGACGTGATCAATCCACAAAAGGGGATTGATCTATATAATAATGACTCAATAATAAATAGAATACTCTTTTCAGTTACAATATTTCAGCAACCAAGGGGGTGATCAACAAGGCAAGCACATGTGAGAAGACCACCAAACCAACAAGCACAATTATCCAACCAAGGAGAAGTGAGACTCCCCCAAATCAAAGTCCTCCATCAAATGATCCAATGCCATGAAGAGAAGGGGCTCCGTGAAGATGAATCCCCCAAGTTGGTCCAAAAGCTCCAAGGAACTAGTAGCAAATCTCCATCAATGTGATGAGAATCAAAATGTGGAACCTCATACAATATGAGGTTTAACAGGAGGTGTTCTATTTTGATAGCCGCTGAGTGATTGACACAGGAACATAAGCTCTAGTTAAGCCCTTTCTATTTGTAATTTGCCTGAGAATAATAATGAGCTGAGCAAGCCATTTTGAGCTGGAATTTTCCTAACCAAGGTTTTTCTAAGATAAATCTTGCGTGTCTTATTGTGTGTGTGATTGTGGATTTCTTGCATTGGGTTCTTTTTTTTGAATACATACTGATGGTGATTTGCATAGGGGTAATTAAACGCAGAGAGCAAGAACTTAATAATTAATAGAGGGTTTGTGTTGGTGAATCAAGTTGGCCATAGGCTGATTGATTATGGATCCTCGAGTAACTGCTGAGAAACCAGGTTCTTTTGGTTGCCACTGTCCAGGATCAATTATCTTTGTTTTTGCCTGATCTGGTAAGACTGAGTGAAGATAACTTTCTGCTTAAGACTAGTATACTGCTTAACCATGAGGACCAGCAAAGAGTTGGAAGAACCGAGACTGTGGAATTCAGGTTCTTGTGGCAAACAACCCAAGAAAACAACTCTCTTTAAAAATATACCCAACAGGAAGTGCAGGGCAGTCTAAACCATGCATGAGATCAGCGTGGAACCCGTAACAGTCAGCCACTTTGGTAGAGCTCAATTTCTACATAGCTCTCCTAATGATCCTGGGGCAGAAGAGGCGGCAAGAAGGTTGGTGGGGAGAGATGGACTGGGGACTGGTCGAAATGTTGTAAAGGGAGGCAACATTGGAGACCCAAGTATTGGAAGTAGTGTTAGAAGAATGGGCTTTCTTAGGAAAAAGGATACACCGAAAGGCTTTAGGGGAGGAATAAATCTATCATACAATATACTAATCCAAAATACAAATACATCTGCCATAATTGAATTGTAGATAACATGAAAGAAAAAGGAGGTGGCATCACATCGAGACATTCTTGTGGTTCATTTTGCATCTGTCCTTGCAATTAAATCTCCATGAACCAATCACAAGTTTTCTCCACTAATTGTTATCTATTTGGTTTGTTAGGTATAACATTGTACATTTTAGGATTTTTTCATTATCGTGACATACATATCAATGTTTTTATGTACATTTTTACTGCAGCCATGAACATGGATTTTGAAAATACTGTAGTCTTTCCAGCTGAACTCTCCATCTCTACGAAAGTTTTAATTTTAGTAAAGAAAATAATTGGTGCAATACCTTGGCCCTTAGAATTTAAGTAATCATTAGGAATCGTCACGGATTAAGAAAAAGTCATCGAGACTTCACAAAGTGCATTCTAGTGGACCCATTGTAAATATTTTGATGAAAATATCATGTGGTTTTGAGAATCGGATCATAGTCCACACTATTGTGATACAGGTAGAGTAATGGTTTGAGTGCATTCTTGGTGTTTAGCTATTTTTCAGTCCGTAGGGTTCATCATACACTAGTTCATCTCTATTTTGTTGGATGTAATTTCGACTCCCATTGACCTACTTTGGTCATCTGTGGACATCAATATAATTTCTTTCTTTCTTTTCTCTACTCTAATTGACAATATCTGAGCCTAAAATGCTGGACATGCCATTTGGTTTTTGAACTTTATTTGAAATTGGTTGTTGTTTCTGAAAGGCAAGTTATTTGGAATTGTTTGAATTTATCATAGAAATTTCATTACTGGGTCTCTGTGGTAAGCTTTTAGGCTTATGCAGAACTGCTAAACATGTAATATAATGTTTATAGCTGTATTTGTTGGAAATGAACCCTTATCCCGTGTTTTTGTTGTTTTCAGAGCTTGAGAGAAAACTATCTCATTTACGTCATAAACTAGCTTGCTCCAATAAGGTAAAACTTCCCTCTTATTTACAGCCTAAGCATGTTAATCAGTTGTCCCTTCTTTTCTCCAGTTAATTTTATCACTTTCTCACATATGCCTTTAACATATGATTGGATCACATCTACTTTTTTGAAATCAGAGTAAAAATTTGTGACCTTTATTATCTGAAATTTTCATTTCTTTCATCAGTTGCTGCTTTTTTATGGTGAAGGAAATACATTGGAATAACATTTCATTTTTAAGTGCGTGTTCAATTTGGTGTACAGCTGGAAATTTCTAAAGGATTTGAATTGGAACAAGAAAGTTTTGAGGAAGAAAATTTGCTTTTATGCCAAAAAATTGAACGCTTGCAAATCAAGGTAATGTTGAGTAAATCCAATTTGAAAGTATTACTTATTTATTTCTCAACAGTTTTGAAGTCTCAGATAGGTTATAACTTGTATGTTTTTCCGTTATATCCTCTCTAATCCATAACTTGTGAATTCATCATCAGCATCCAATTTATTTATTGGAGTAGCCACAGATGAGAAACTGCCAAAATTGCTTTCAGTTTCAATCCCATAGAGACTGAGCTATTGAATACTTTTAAATGCAAAGCTTATGAGTAGTAGATATTAAGATTCAAGAATTAAACTGAAATTCAAATCTCATTCCTGACTCATAGCTACATAATTATTACTTTTGTTTGTTTGTCTGAGTTCATTGGAATGAACAGTTGTGTATGTGCAGAAGGAGTTGTGTCTAGTGTGTGCCTGGGTTGTTTAGATAGGTGTCTACCTGACAGGCTGATATAAAGTCGAAAGACTAAAAAGAAGCACGTGAGTCTCACTTCATGGGTCCTGCCCAAATCTGAAGGCAAGATTAATTGGCAAGTACAAGGAACAAAACTCCTCTCTAGCAGGATGAAGGAAAGTTGGAACCTTTAAAGAGATTGAAGGGTGGGTGACCAGGACACATGGATTATTCCTTAAAGGATACACTCATCCATATTTCCTTCCTAGAAGTTGCTTCCTGTTTGATCTATGAAAACAGTACATATCAAATTTCCAAGTTACAAGCAAGGCCTTGCTTTTTGGAACTTTGGATCAATTCTTGAAAGGTGGATGCCAATGATTGATCCTCCAGAATGAGGGTCAGCGCGAGTGCCTATTTGTGTAAGGATTCCAGAGCTCTAATGAAATGTAGGATGAGAGGAATCCCATTATAATGAACAACATTTTAGAGAAAACCTTTCATTTCTTAGGCGATAGGTGTAAATGTTTTTGCACCGCATTAAATTTCGATTAGAAACGAAATAATATCAATGCTCATTAATGACCGAAATAGTTGTCAGTGAGACTTGAAAGCACAGCAAGTAATGATAACAAAATCAAAGGGGATGAAGGCATCTCTTACAAAAAGAAGAATGAAAAAACATGTGACAAGGCAACTTGCTCATGATTTAGTTCCGAAATGTCCATTTTATTTGCGATGATACAAGTCTTAGTAGGAACATCCCAACAATCCCTAATGAAATGTTCTCTATTTTTGAAATAATTTTGAATGGAGAATCTGATGGGTGCTTATTATGACTTGGGTTTGAAGTGGTCCCACACTTGAAGTGGTCCTACACTTGAATAGGGGGCAATCCATGAGTTCATTTGCACAAGAGCATATTGCATTAGCTTGTGCAAAGATGCCAACATTCTGGTGAGACAATGAGATGTCCCTTGTTAAACAAACAAATGAAGAGACGAGACAACAGGAACAAGAAATTATATTATATCAATATGCTTTGTGACAATGCCATACAAAGGTGTTGTTTATATATCAAACAAGTTCAGTTATTCTCATTAGGAACTGCTCACTTAGTCTCTTTAATATAGCATTAACTTAAATGCCATATCTTATTATTATGTATGACTTATTTCTCACTTTATTACGTTACATTATATCATTACTTTTAGATACGTCACATTTATTCTTGTCCTTAAATAAAATAAACATTAAAATGTTTAACACCCCCTCTTAATGTTTATTTCATTTTCCATTACTCCCGAGTCCTAACAACTCTTAGAATTTCTCAAACTTATCCTTGCCGAGTGCGATAGTGAAGACGTTTTGCTACTTGATCTTGTGACTTGCAATAAATCAATTCTCTCTTTGTTCTACACCCATTCTCTGATGTAATGATGATGAATTTCTACATGTTTTGTTTTTGAATGGTATATTGGATTCTTTGTCATCTTGATTGCACATTGATTGTTCTATTGTAAATTTGTTGGTTGCATTTGTTGAAGTTTCAATTCACATAAAATCTTATATAACCATATTGCCTCACATGTTGCTCCAACTTTTTCTTTGTATTTTGCTTCTATTGTTGAAAGAGCCACTGAAGGTGGCTTTTTACAGTCCATAAAATCACTCCAATACTAAGAGTAAAAGCATAACCCTTTGTAGTCGAGGGGTAATAGCTCGAACGATTGGGAGGTAGGTCTTTCACTCTCCCCACCTGGGTTCAAATCCCTGATGAGACATGCCCTATTGTGATAAGGCTAGAAGGGTAAGACGCTCCCAAGGAGTGGGACCCCCTTTATGGGTGTGTCTCCTGACATCCCGACCCTTGCTGAGTCATAAGTTTCCTGCTAGGAACTAGCTTGCAGGTTGTTGGCACTAGCCTAGGGTTTATAGTGGTGACCGACTGAATTTGAACCTAGGCCTCGCCCAAGTAATCTCAATCAATTATTGGTTCCCCTAGATCTAAAGAAAAGCTTAACCCTTGTAGATTCTCTCATCCACATCAACTACCCAGTGTGTTTGAAAAACCATTCAAAATGAAATGGTCATTCTTCTCGAGTACAATACCAAATTGCGAGGGTCCTTTGATATACCTAAGCACTCTTTTAGTTGTGTTCTAATGTGTATCCCTAGGATAGTTTAAAAACCTTGACAACATACCAATTGCAAAGATATGTTTGGCCTAGTTGTTGTAAGATATATCAATCGTCCTTGAAGTTGACAATATAACAATTCATTAACCACTTTTGAATTATCATCTTTTTGTTAGTGTTTCAAGCTGAGCCCATGGTAACTGAGTGGAATGACGACGCTCAAAAACATATTTAAACAATGAAGCACATCTTGGTAAGAAGATCCCAAAGAGCACAATGCATTGAGTCTACAATATTCGTTGTTGCTTGTGTGTCAAATGAAGCTTGAGCCTCACCAATAAATAGGTTTAGGGTTTACCCCTAAGAACCCAAGGTTGTGACTGCAATAACCCCTTAAGTGTTTAACTATAAATTAAGTGGTCCCAAAGATCCAACAAACCCCTCAAGTTGGGTTTACATTAAATATTCTTACATGCTTCCTTTTCCTTAAACACAACTTGGAGGATCTATGAAGGTGTCATTTTCTCAACACCATCCCTTTCGGACAACTTCCTGCCGCGAACATCATTACTGCAACCCGTCCTTTAAAAGTTCTAGAGACATATATCTCCCATCATTCCCCCCTTCATACCAGTAGGCTAGGGATATTGATAGCCAAAATATTTTGACCACGACAAGGTATAAATTTATAATAGAACAATTACCTCCACAATAGCTCCATGCAATCCTCTCTGGAATGTAGTGTAGAAAACTTGTGCAACAAAGATTACAACGAAGAGTTCTTTAGAATTTGAACCTCCAAAACATCTCATCACACAGAGGTGGAGCAACTAGAGCTTATGCACAAATGGTTAGAACATGTTTCCCAAAAAGTACTATCAGGAATAGTCTCCAAAATCATAGTGCTATCAACCAAGCAATCTCAACCATGGAAGGTACAAACATAAACGCTCCCAAATCATGCAACAAGAGAATCAACCATAGCCAATTACAGAGTTGTCAAGAATAGGGAAAAATCAAAAACAAAATAAACTTAGCTTTCTTTGTTCAAAAGTCCTTTGGGTTTCTTGTTGTGTATCGAAAAGCGGTTCCTTGCACTGTCACTATTCCTCGGATCGCCACTATTCCTTGGACCGTAATTGATCTTAGCAGTTCCTAGGCCTTCACTCATTTTGCCTTGACGTCACTGTCTCATCATCAAACAACTTTGTCGATTTTTGTTGACCAGTGGAAACCATTAGTGGGTTCTCGATAACATCAAGCTAGGTTTATACATCCCATCAAGCTCAACAACACTTTCAAAAGGTTTAAGTTTCTTTCATTGGTGTTTTGCTAGGATTGCAATCTTCCATTTTGAACATGTTTGACAATTTCGAATCATACTTTACATGTGAGATGAAAATATTACTTTGTTGTTGCCAAACTTCAATTCTCAAACAATAACGTAGTAATCCCAAGTCAATCATGTCAAATGATTTGCAAGTATTATCTTTTTCTTCTTTAATCAACTCAAAAATGTTACTTGTGATTATCAAATCATCAACATATACAACCATAATGGCAATTTCTTCTCTTTTGTCCTTGATATATAATTAGAATATGAATCGCTTCTCCTAAAACCTCTAGATTTGACATACTTTATCAATTTTAGCATGCAAAGCTTGGGGAACTTGCTTCAATCCATACAAAGATTTTACTAACTTAACTTACATACCAAGCTTTCTTGTCCCGAAATAGAGATTCCTTTTGGATGCTCCATATATACTTCTTGCCAATCCCCATTGAAGAATGTGCTTTTGACGTCCATTTGGTGTATTGCCATCCAAACTATGTTGCAGTAGCTAACGACATTCTAATTGTAATCAACTTTGCCATGTGAGCAAAAGTTCTCATAATATATACCTTCTCTTTGTGGATAACTTTTTGCAATTAACCTGGCTTTATATTTAGCAATTGAACCCTCCGATTTGAACTTAGTTCGATATACCCATTGACAACCTATTCGTTTCTTATTTTGAGATAATTCAACTAGCTTCCAAGTGTTATTTTTCATTGAAACATCATATTCTACATGCATTGCATCTCTCCATTCTTGCTTGTTGTACACTTCATTAAAAGAAACTGGATCATATGAGTTCACAACTTCACTCATCAAAGCAAGATTTACTCGATAGGGCGACTTTGACCTTGTCATCCTATCTTCATGCTGTATCTCATCTGGCTTTGCGTCCTGAACTGTTTTGTAGTAGCATTTTGGCCTTTCTTGAAAACTACTAGATTGACCTTCTTCTTCTCCTTCTAAGTCCAACTCTACTTTTTCTTTTTCCCATTCTTTTCCCTCTTCTCTTCTTCTCTTCCTATATGTGATATGAGTTTTTGGTGTTTGGGTTTTCTTTATCAATTTACATTACTTCACCTTGTTAGTTTTTGGGGTTACTTCGAAAGTGTTTACACCGTGTTTGGGGTGCTTCATGAGCTTTGGGGTACATCGTGTATGTTTAGATGTTGGATGGTTCGAGATGGATTGGCGTATGGGAAATGGTTCGTGATGGATTTGCACGGTGGAGTCAACTTGCTCAATGATTGCTTGATCTCATAGGTGTTGGATTGGTATTTTTCCCTTAGGTGTTAGAGTTCTCTTGATAGATTGGTGGATGCCCTTCATTGTGGCCACATGGAGAGTTCACTTGCTTGTAGAACGCCCCACTTGGGAGGAGCGTTGTGCAGTTTGGGGGAGTGCAATATGCCCTAGATAACATGGGGTTGCTTGGATTCTTGTTTGGAGGTTGGGAGTTGGCTTTGGGATGATTGGGCTATGACAATGTTCTTGCAGGGGGCAACTGACCTAGTAGAGTATATTGCTTAGGAGGATCGACGGACTCCACAGAGGCTTGTGATGGAGGGATGTGGACTTTGTTGATGATTGTAGCTTCATGAAACATCCTCCAGATCGTACTCCTCTGGACTGAGTTGAGATGATCTGTGAGAATGCCTATGTGATAGGTGAGTCATACTCCTCTAGACTGAGTTGAGATGACATGTGTTGGTCTCTTGTCGTGCTCCTTTGGACTGAGTTGAGATGACTTGAGATGGTCTCCTGTTGTACTCCTATGGTCTTAGTTGAGACGACTTGAGAWGGATCTCCAGTTCGTACTCCTATGGATTTAGTTGAGTTGATCTGTTGAGGGTGACGTCCCTTATGGTTGAGCACATGTGGACTTGTCCCTAGTGGTAGAGCACTAGAGGATGTGTGGGAGAGCCCTTGCTATATTGTCTAAGAGTAAGATTATTGTGAAACCCTAATTTGTATTGTGAAGCGTACAAGTCGGCCCTACTGTGTAAAGATAATTAATATTGTGTAAAAGATTAATTATATTATTGAGTTGTACAAGTCGGCCCTATTGTGCCAATAGACACATCTATTTGATGAGTTAGGTCATGCATTTATTAAAGAGATACATCCCCATTGTGGATCATATCTCATTCTCTCATAACGCATTCTTGGAGATCTAAAATTTAGTGCACACTTCTTCTATGCGCTTGTCTYTCTTGGTCATATAGTACCCTCTTGTGTGCGCTAGGGTTTATGGTGTGAGGGTGATCTTCTCTTGACTCTATAACAAAGGATTGTTGGGTTTTTCCTTGTTTGAGAAGGGTTTTCCCAAGATAACATCTTGTGTCTTGTGCATGGTTATTCTTCTTGTGATCTTGGTTTACTGCAGCTATTGTGTTGCTGCATTGTTTATGGTTCAAGTTTATGCTAAATTGAAAAGAAACTACATGCATTTGAGTCATCATTAGAAAATTCAACATGGTATAACAACAGTGTTCTTGAAGAACCATAAGCTACTCCAACACCTTTCCAAGCTAGTCGTCACCTTCTTGCTGCAATTGCAAAAACGACCCTTTCCAGTTTCCTTGTCAAGCTAGTTTTAGCACTTTCCCTTGAAACGTTGGGCCTAAATTCTTCACAGGTAGGTATGACCTAGTCCAATGCATCACCTGCAACTTTCAGATTGAAAATTGAAGAAGTTTGGATTTTCATCCCTAGGGTTTCTGTAGATTTCAGTTTCTAGGGTTTCTGCAGGTTGTTGGGGTATTCTTGCAGCTCACTGGGGTTCTTTTGACTCTCTAAGGCTTCTTGTTGGCAATCATAAGTCCAATGAAACCTAGGGTTTCTAGCCTAGCCGTTAGGGTTTGTGAAGAATCTGCAAGCCATGAGGAACATAACTTTGGTGGAAGATATGCTTGATGGATCAAGCAACTTTAGCTCCTGGAAGTCAAGATTACACATCACTCTAAAAGAGAGTGACCTATTGAGATTGAGAGAAGGAGCTCTACCAACAACAACAATCGATGAAGAGAAGGATGAATGGAAGACAAATGATGTCAAAGCTAGGAAGATAATCATCTACTCAGTAAGAGATCATATACTACCTCACATTTCTACCTTCAAGACAACTTATCTAATGTATGACGCGTTGAAGAAGTTGTTTGAGAGCAACAACACTAACAAAGCTCTTACATTGAAACACCAACTTCAAAATCTCAAGATGACGAAAGATGCCACCATTGCTACCTTCTTCATGAAGATTTCAGAGATCAGAGAAAAGTTAGGTGCCATTGGAGAAACCATAGCAGATAGAGAACTTGTTATGATTACTCTCAATCCTCTTCCAAGCCATTGGGAACCATTCATGCAAAGTATCAGTGGAAGAGCAAATTTACCTCAGTTTGATCATTTATGGGAAGACTGCACTCATGAGGAAACCGAGACTTATAGCCAGAGGCATGCAATACTCCCATCATAATGACAGTCAAGCCCTTGCTTCTCATGCAAAGAAAGGAAGAAGAAAAAGAAGAAGTTTCAGCAAAGYATTCATTGATAGGAAAACTTCAACAGCTCCAGGTCATGAACAAAGAAAAGACATTTCAAAAATTCAATGTTTCAGATGTGACAAGTATGGACACATTGCGAGAAATTGTCCTACCAGGAAGAAAGGAAGACAACATGCCTTCATTGATGTTGATTCAGAACCACCTCAGAGAGATGAAGGCATAAAAGATGAAGCGTTCTTCTTCATTTCAACACTCTCAGGTACGATTCCTACTGATAGTGATATTTGGTTAATTGACAGTGGTGCTTCCAGACACATGACTGGATATAGAGAACATCTCACTGATCTTGTAGAGAAAGAGTCTCGTCTGCATGTTGTACTTGGTGATAATGCCAGATATACTGTGAAGGGAGTTGGATATTTTTCCTTCCAACTAGATTTTGACATACCTCTTCAATTAAGTGAGGTACAAATGTACCTAGGATGAAAAGGAACCTTGTCTCTGTTTCCGCCTTAGAGGATAAAGGCTACACGATTATTTTCTCTGAAGGAAAAGTTCTTACATGGCACAAGAACTCATGCATGGATTCTGCCCGGGTGATTGGTGTTCGAGAAAACAATTTGTACAGATTGACTGTCCGACCAGTCCAGGCCTTATTACATGATACTATCAGTTTGAGCGAGCTATGGTACAGGAGACTTGCTCATTTACATTATCGAGCCCTTCTCGCTCTGGGGAAGATGGTGATAGGTCTTCCAGAGATACATATTGAGCATGATGGCGTTTGCAGAGGTTGTGCTTTTGGCAAGAATGTCAAGGGGTCCTTTTAGAGCAGTGACAGTAGATCCAAGGGGATCTTCGACATTATACATACAGATGTTTGTGGACCTATGACTGTTGCTTCCTTTAGCGGATACTTATACTATGTGCTCTTCATCGATGATCACTCTCGGAAGACGTGGATTTACTTCTTGAAGACCAAGGATGGAGTCCTTGCGAGATTTCAAGAGTTTAGAGCTCAGGTTGAGAACCTGACCGGGAGAAAGATCAAAGTGTTGAGATCAGATAATGGAGGAGAGTACACCTCCAGGGATTTCGGTGAATTCTGTATTGAGGTAGGGATCAAGAGGGAGTACACTATTCCTTATGACCCTCAGCAGAATGAGGTTGCAAAGAGGAAGAATAGATCCATTGTTGAGGCAACCAAAGCGATGATACATGATTGGGATATACCTATGATTCTGTGGTCAGAGGCATCCATGACAACTGTGTATGTTCATAACAAGATTTCTCATAAGATTCTGAAGAACATGACTCTCGAAGAATCTTTCACCAGAGTGAAGCTTGAGGTTGGACACTTCAGGATATTTTGATGTCCAGTATACATTCAAGTACCCAAGGAAAAGAGGACCAAGCTAGACCCTTCAGGCAGAAAGGGCACATTTGTGGGGTACAATGAATCTTCGAAGGCATACCGGATCTATATCCCTGGTCAGAGACAAATCGAGGTTAGTAGAGATGTCACCTTTGAGGAAGAGATAGCCTTTCGAAGATCCAGAGAATCTCAGATGGAGATTGATAACGAGAAGAAAGAAGAGACAATACCTTCTCCCCCTTCAACAGTTCAAAGGGAGACAATTACTAATCCCGTTGATCTAGTTGATCTCGTAGCTCCAGTTGATGTTCCCAGAGACATTGCAGTAGGCCAGAAGAGGCTTGCATGGTTTTGACTGACTCTGCAGGAGGCAGAGGGACATGCAACTCCTCGTGGTACATTCCAAGAGAGCAAGAGACCACAAAGATTTTCGAACTATGTTTCAACTATGAGCCACATCATTGATACCAAGCCTTCTTGTCATGGAGAAGCGACAAGTCAATAGGTTTGGCAAGATGCCATGACCAAAGAGTATCAGTCCATCATGAAGAATGATGTGTGGGATATTGTTTCGAGACCGAAAGGGAAGTCTGTAGCGACTTCCAAGTGGATCTATAAGATCAAACATGCAGCTGATGGAAGTGTTGAGAAGTACAAAACGAGATTTGTGGCTAGAGGATTCTCTCAGGTGGAGGGAATAGATTATGAGGAGACATTTGCTCCTGTTTCCCAATACACTTCCATCCGTACGATTATTGCCCTTGCCGCATCCATGGGTTGGAGACTACGTCAGATGGATGTGAAGACAACCTTTCTCAATGGAGAAATTGAGGAAGAAGTTTACATCGAGAAACCACATGGATTCGTGATACATGAGAAGGAGTCTCATGTGTGCAGGTTGAAGAAAGCCCTGTATGGACTAAAGTAGGCACCTTGTGCATGGTATGAGAAGATTGATGAATACTTGATGAGTTTGGGCTTCAACAAGAGTGTTGATGACCCCAACCTATACTACAACATTGTTGGTGACGAGTGCCTGATTTTGGTCCTGTATGTTGATGACTTATTCCTCATCGGTTCAGAAAGCCTTTTTGTTGAATGCAAACGTGCATTGGCTTATGAATTCGAGATGAAGGACCTTGGTATGATGCACTACTTCTTGGGACTAGAAGTGTGCCGGAGGACTGATGAGATTCTCTTGAGTCAGGGGAAATGCACAGTTGAGATATTAAAGAAATTCGGGATGACATACTGCAAGCCCATGGCTACACCGATGGTGATGAATATGAAGAAACTGAACGAGACTTCTTTTGACTCAGGCGAGATTGATCCACATCTTTACAGACATCTGATTGGATCATTGATGCATCTGGTTAACACCAGACCTGATATATGCTATGCAGTGAGTGTACTTAGTCAGTTTATGAGTCAGTCGAGATAGACACACTGGATAGCAACAAAGCATGTGTTGAGATATTTACGAGGCACAATTGGTTATGGACTGAGATATGCCTTCATTGTAGACATGAGATTGCAGGGATATGCTGATGCAGATTGGGCAGGGAGCGTAGTGGACCAGAAGAGCACCTTTGGTTGTTGTTTTACTTTGGGATCTGCCATGGTTTCCTGGTGCAATAGGAAACAAACTTTTGTGGCTTTGAGTACCACAGAAGTAGAGTACACTGCATTATGCGTGGCAGTCCGCGAAGCAGTGTGGCTTCGCAAGCTCCTTGCAAACTTATTTGGACATGAGATGGATTCCATCGTTATCCATTGCGATAACCAGAGTTGTGTGAAGCTCTCAGAGAATCCTGTGTTTCACAATAAATCGAAACACATTGAGATCAAATACCATTACATC
>SNQJ01S0001487.1:28555-73972 GCA_010110895.2 Picea sitchensis | reverse complement strand
GGCTTCGCAAGCTCCTTGCAAACTTATTTTGACATGAGATGGATTCCATCATTATCCATTGCGATAACCAGAGTTGTGTGAAGCTCTCAGAGAATCCTGTGTTTCACAATAAATCGAAACACATTGAGATCAAATACCATTACATCAGAGATATGGTGCAGAGGAAAGCAGTACATGTGCAATACCTTTCTACACACGAGCAAGTTGCAGATGTCTTAACCAAACCGCTTGCCAGGACGAAGTTCGAGTACTTCCGTGAGAGACTTTGCCTGGTGGAGAATGCCTTCCTAACTGAGAGGGAGTGTTCATGATTGCAACTTCATGAGACATTCTCCAGATTGTACTCCTCTAGAATGAGTTGAGATGATCTGTGAGAACGCCTATGTGATAGGTAAGTCATACTCCTCTAGACTGAGTTGAGATGACATGTGTTGGTCTCTTGTTGTGCTCCTTTGGACTGAGTTGAGATGACTTGAGATGGTCTCCTATTGTACTCCTATGGACTTAGTTGAGACGACTTGAGATGGTTCTCCAGTTCGTACTCCTATGGATTTAGTTGAGTTGATCTGTTGAGGGTGACGTCCCTTGTGGTTGAACACATGTGGATTTCCCTAGTGGCAAAGCACTAGAGGATGTGTGGGATATGCCTTGCTATATTGTCTAAGAGTAAGATTATTGTGATACCCTAATTTGTATTGTGAAGGGTACAAGTCGGCCCTACTATGTAAGATAATTAATATTGTGTAAAAGATTAATTATATTATTGAGTTGTACAAGTCGGCCCTATTGTGCCAATAGACACATATGTTTGATGAGTTAGGTCATGCATTTATTAGAGAGATACATCCCCATTGTGGATCATATCTCATTCTCTCATAACACATTCTTGGAGATCTGAAATTTAGTGCACACTTCTTCTATGCGCTAGTCTTTCTTGGTCATAGAGCACCCTCTTGTGTGCGCTAGGGTTTATGGTGTGAGGGTGATCTTCTCTAGACTCTATAGCAAAGGATTGTTGGGTTTTTCCCTTGTTTGAGAAGGTTTTCCCAGGATAACTTCTTGTGTCTTGTGCGTGGTTATTCTTCTTGTGATCTTAGTTTACTGCAGCTATTGTGTTTCTGCATTGTTTATGGTTCAAGTTTATGCTAAATTGAAAAGAAAGTACATGCATTTGAGCCATCATTAGAAAATTCAACAGAACTACCTTGTGTAGTTACGTCATCTTGGAGCCCTTATTGTGTACAATATCACCTTGGAGCATGACATGTCTACTTTGGAGTGGAGTGTTACACTTATGTTGGTTGATAAGTGCTCATTGTAGGTTGCTTGTAAAGGATTAGGCCCACATTGTACCGTTGGCCTCCCTTGCCTCATATATAAATAGGAGAGAGTCCTGCTCATGATTATCATATCACATCATTATATCTCTTCTCTTTGTACTTAGCTTCTTGGAGGAAGTTGCTAGGGTTTCCTCATGGACCTTAGGTGGAGTTCTAAAGTCTAGAGGAGACATCTTCATTTGGAGTTTGCCCTTTTGACTAGGGTTTTCTCTTGTGGAGGAGATGTTGGTGATGATCACTCTTCTTTCTCTTTCATGGATCTTCACTTCTACTTGATCTCTCTCTCTCTCTCTCTCTCAGAGTTGATAGGGCTTCTTGGTCTTCTTGGAATATCTTGGAACATCTTGGAAGTCTAGGGTTAGGGTTTATCCCTTAGAGGTTTGATATTAGGTTTTTGTGATAAAACCGTAGGATATCTTTGGTGGAGAAGAAGAAGAGAATAGGGTGTCTTGCATTGGAGGACTTGTTGAAGTGATTTTTACATGTAGTTATTGTTGATATTATGGTAGCTGCGGGAGGTATTGATGTCTACATGTAACCCTGGCGAGACTAGGATATTCCGGGAAGCAAGAGAAACCCTAAAACGTTGGATAATAACCCTAGGAGACAAGTCGACTCAAGAAAATATTTATTATTGAGTTATTAGCCTCCAAAAGTAGAAGTGGGCTCAGTTAGGTCACTTGGAGGACTATAAATAAGAGGGTGCTAGAGCTCATTTGACACTCTCACTCTCACAACTGCATAAGACTAGTGGTGTACAAGTTTGGAGAGGAACTGTAGTTGCAGCTGCTGCAACTAGCATTTCGGTTTTGGCTTGGACTTTCTCTTGGTTATGGTTTGGACTTTCTGCTTGGCCTTTGGTTATTCTTGCTTGTGCGCTAGCCTTGGAGAAAGGTGCACTACCTTGGTTGGCTATTGAATTGCTTCCGGAATTACTCTGTTTGTCAAGGTTAAGGTGCTCAGGGGTGGCCTTTGTGCCTATGGTTGGGTGACAATATTGCTATATTGTCTACGGGGAAACAAGCACACCTATTTTTCTAACAACTACTTGGTTGAGTTGGGGTTTTCATGTTTTCCCTAGGTAGGGTTTAGGAGAGCTAGTGGAATTGTACTAGCCTTGAGAGAAGGCTACGACATGTACATGTATTTTATGTTGAACATATTATTGAAGTTTTCAATTGTCCAAAACTTGTGCAATTTCCAGATTTGAATTTCAGCCATAAATGCTCTTCATGTATTGTAATTTACAACTATATATGTCTTGATGATTTGACATTAGTAAAGAGACAATTGTTAAGTGATTTGACATAAAAGGACTTGCTGTTTTACTGCTGTTATAACCACTGTAAAAGTAATTTTTTTAGATTTGGTTTATGTGGGATAAGTTGCCCCAGAAGTCTGAAACTTATCCAGGTTATTTGGTATCTTTTCTCCTTGGATTTCCGAGAAGATTGGGTTGTTAGAAAGTGAAATATTGTACACTTTCTGCCATTGTTTTATACTCTATTTCATAACAACCCGAAGGCTGAAAATTCACAGGGTTAAGTTCCGAGAAACCTCTAGTGAAAGAGGTGAAATTTCTGAATTTCATTCAAGTGTGAGTTCCTAGAAATCTCTACATGGTATCAAAGTTTGTTGTGGCTGAGAGCACTCTAGAGTGAAAGGGAGCTTGTATCTTAGTTGAAGTTTACCTAGGAGAGGTACTTGACCTCGTTAAAGGTTGTTGGGTGTGAAAGTTGAAACCCTAGTTTGCTTGAGATGAGCATTTACATCTATGAGAGGTTTTGATGTGTTTCTCTCATGATGAGAGATGATGGATCTACTACATTGATGGTTGTTATGGATGAATTTTTAGTAGGTGTGATGCCTAGGAGGACATGTGATAGGTGGTTGATTTGTTCTAGTGTTTGCTAGTGATAGGTGGTAGATTTATGTGATTATTGACCGATATGGTTTTATTTTCAGCAAGTGAGATGCCCAGGAGGACCTGTGATAGGGGGCTGATTTGTTTTGGTAGATGCTAGTTTGTTTTTCACTTGTGATAGGCAGAGGATCTTCTTCATATTGCAGATTTTCCAGGATGGATATGGATGTGGTCTCTTGCTTGTCCTTTAACACCGTGTCTAGTGTTGGATGTTATGTGGATAGTGGAGCTTTGAGACACATGAATTCTGTTGGGTCCTTATTTATTAGGAATTAGGAGCTAAAGGGAGGCATGAGCGTGGAGCTTAGTGATGATGCCAGTTACCTCTTGCGAGGAGTTGGCTCCATTTCCTTCTAGACACCTTCTGGTGATGTTCTCGAGTTGAGTAATGTTTTGCTTGTTTATGGATTGAAGAAGAATCTTCTTTCAGTATCCCATATGGAAAATCTTCATTGTATGGCTGAGTTTGATGCTAAGGAGGTCATCTTTAGAAGACAAATCTAGGTTGTGGCAAAAGGGGTTTGTGTTGGAAGTCTTTACAGGTTGTAGGCAAATCCGGTGAAGCATGGTGCTTTGGTGCATGGAAATACTAAGTTGTGTGAGTTATGGCACATACGTCTTGGTCATTTGTATTTTAGGGTACTTCCTATCGTAAAGAACTTAATGTAGGGATTGTCAGACTTTAAGATAGAGAAGGAGAGTGTTTGTAAAGGATGTGCTGTTGGTAAGCATGCCAAGGTTACTTTTCGTAGCAATGAGCATAGGTCAAGAGGGAGTCTTGATTTGATCCATTCAGATGTGAAGTGTAGATTTGCTTTTGAGGGATAGTAGTGCACCATCAATGATTGTAGTCTAGCTAGTCCGAGGACGTTTTAGTGAGAGAGGTTGGCCTTTGCACATTAATTGTTTATCCAGTGGCAATTGTACATTCCAGTGGGAGACTGGAAGAACCTTCTAGCTTTGAGGAGGCACATGCATGGTGGGAGGCCATGGAGATAGGTTTATAACTTATTATAGGTGTTGTGATAACATCTTGTGTTGATGGATATAGTGATATTTATACAACTTACAGGATTGATATTCTGCCACAATGCGAGATTGTGGAGCAGAGATGTGGTATTTGATGAAGATGTGAGATCTTTTAGTTCACGAGATTCTCCTTTAGTGATTGAGGAGAATGCGGAGGTTGTTGTTTCGAAGACTGATTCAGAGACTCGAGATGAGTCAAATTAGAGGGGGTTGAGGTGCGATTGGGTGTGGATATAATCTTGCCTACTTCATCTTGTAGGAAGCCAAGATGGCTTACCCATATGTTACAAGATGCACAGGAGCTTATATGAGTGCCCAGATCTTCAATGAGGGTGAGTGTACCTCCTAGGAGATATGCTAGTCATGTTGCATTGGTTTCTTCCATCCATGAGCCTTTCGGTTGCTTTGAGGAGGATTGGTTGATGGATGATGATGATTAGATTGATTCCAGGTATGTAGTAGATGGGAGTGTTGTAGAGTACAAGGATTGAGTCTAGGATTAGGGTTTATCTCTTGGAGGTTTGAGATTAGGGTTTGGTGATAAAAACCTAGGGTATCTTTGGTGGAGAAGAAGAAGAGAAGATGACATCTTGCTTTGGAGGACTTGTTGGAGTGATTCTTGCATGTTATAGCTCCTTGGTTGAGATAGGGATTTAATGTTTTCCCTAGCTACGGTTTTGGAGAGCTAGTGGACTTGTACTAGTGTTGAGAGAAGGTTATGGTATGTACATGTACTTCATCTTGAGCATATTAATGAAGTTTTCAGCTGTCCAAAACTTGTGCAATTTCCAGATTTGAATTTCCGCCATATATGTTCTTCATGTATTGTTATTTACAACTATATATGTCTTGATGATTTGACATAAGTAAAAGGACAATTGTAGCATGGAAGTCTAGGATTAGGGTTTATCTCTTGGAGGTTTGAGATTAGGGTTTGGTGATAAAAATCTAGGGTATCTTTGGTGGAGAAGAAGAAGAGAAGATGACGTCTTGCCTTGGAGGACTTGTTGGAGTGATTCTTGCATGTTGTAGCTTCTTGGTTGAGCTAGGGTTTTAATGTTTTCCTTAGCTACAGTTTTGGAGAGCTAGTGGACTTGTACCAGTGTTGAGAGAAGGTTATGGTATGTACATGTACTTCATCTTGAACATATTAATGAAGTTTTCAGCTGTCCAAAACTTGTGCAATTTCCAGATTTGAATTTCTGCCATATATGTTCTTCATGTATTGTTATTTACAACTATATATGTCTTGATGATTTGAAATAAGTAAAAGGACAATTGTTGAGTGATTTGATATCATCATTGAAGAATCTAAGGGCTGTTTTGTTGCTGCTATCCCTGCTATGTTACCGCTGTTATAATTGCTGTAAAATAAATTTTCAGATCTGGTTTATGTGGGATATTTGAGACTAGTTAAAGGCTATGATCGGAAGATGGAAGAGGAACATCTTTTCATCACAACTTTGAATTCTCTGCACTTCAATTTTTTTATTGAAACCTTGAATATTACTTCAAATGATGAGCTAACATTTGAACAACTTAGCCATAAGCTTTTGTAGAAAGACGGGTGGAGAAAGCAATTTGGAAATATTAGCGGTCATAATACTCTAGAGGTAGACTTGGCAGCGAATGTTAAACTAAGAGGCAAGGGTAGTAAGACTAAAAGTGGGTAGGAAGAAAGCAACAAGTCAAATGATTAAGGTAATACGGAAACTGTCAAGATTTTAAATGATTTTATTGTGGAAAGATTGGTCATAAAGGAAAATTTTGTTGAAAGAAATTGTGGGATGAAAAGCATAATTCAGGGGCTTGTCAAACCAAACAGAGGTAGGCCATTGTGGCTGAGGATAATGAGGAGGATGAGTGTTATGCTTTTATGGCTAGGAATAAGGAAGCCAATTTAAACAAGGTTGATTGGTATATTGATTCTAGTGCTTCTCATCATTTCACTAACATAAAGGATTGGCGTCTTGATTTTATAGTAGATGAGACAAGTTCAGATTCTGTGATTTTTGGTCGTGGGAAGAATATAAAATTGCCAAAAAAGGAAACGTGCAGATAGAAATAGAAGATAAAAGGATGCCCTTCCTTAATGTATTATTTGTCCCCGAATTGGATAAGAATCTTCTTTCTATTAGTGAATTTATGAAGGATAATCCTTATTTAAATGTGAACTTTAGCAACAATAGGTGCTATATTGTTAATAGACATAAAAATAAATTAGTTGGCTTGGGTGTTGAAGAGCATGGAATGTTTCGCTTGAATGGCTCACAGTGGGCACGATATTTTGGAAAAGCAAAACATTATTTGTTGTTATGTATATAAAAATAAACATAACTCACAAATATATACCTAAACTTTAGACCTTAGCATATTAATATAATTATTAAAAGGTGCATTACTTAAATACATTGCTTTACTTGAAAGGTCACCTTGAGGCCTATAAATGCTAAGGCATCATAAATTGTCCTTCTTATGTTGGATATTTTGCTGTAAATGAACTATTGTTCATTTCATTTGGTATCAGAGCCAAGTTCTGATCCCGACCTTTGGCCATATTTTTATCAGACCTTGTTTGATTTGGCTTTTGGCTACCCCTATCTTTTCAGAGTTTCTCTCAGCCCCGAAGCTTTGACCAGATTCAGGCCTTTGGCCATTTTAAGTTTTTAAGAAAGATTAGTCCGCTGCAAATTGATTCCACCTCCAAACAGAAAACAAAGAATTATCATTGAGTTCATGAGGGTGACTTTGGTTCATGAGATTATTCCCATCTGTTTAGGTGTTCCCCAACACAAGTGAAAAGGTCAATTGAATTAAAGAAAATATGATGCCCAAATTAAGTGAAACATGAAGAGCATCCAACCGCCATTTGAGGTTTTTGTGGCAAACAAATTCAATTAGCATTTAGAGGCCCACAAGGAGTCATGATCCTCCAAAATATCAATGATGAGACCCTTGATTTAAGGATAATAACAATTAAGATAAAGTTAAGAGTGTAGGGATGTTGTAGATCTGTGTCACACAGGGACAAATATTACTTAAGGTTATTGTGGCAAACACCTCGGTAATTGCCAAAACTAGGGTATAGAAGTCACAGGGAGCTGTTGTTGAAACCGCTGCTGTTAGGAGCCATTTGAGGCTGCCTATGATCTGAGGGAGTTGTTGGAAAAATATAGTTTGTAGGTCTGCTGTAGGGAAGCATCATAGAATTCCCTTTGATGAAGTGGAGGCTTGGAGAGCCAAAGTACTTCTTTAATTAATTGATGCAGATATGTGCGGACCAAAGAAGACTGTCATTTTCTGGTGCAAGGTACTTTTTGTTGTTTGTAGATGATTTTTCTAGAAAAATGTGGATGATGTATTCCTTAAAACAAAAATCATATGTATTTTCTAAGTTTCAAAAATTTAAATCTATGGTTGAGAAGCAATCAAGAAGAAGGATTAGATTACTTAAGATAGATAATGGTGGTCAGTTTTGTTCTCATAGTTTCGATAATTTTTTGTAGTAAAGAATGTTAATTTTAGAGCAGCTATTAAGTTTCTTTTCAATTTACTAGACAATAACAACATATGCAGGATCATTGAGAGAAACACAATCACAAGATACAAAGCATTTATCCTGGGAAACCCTCATGGGGGAGAAAACCCAGCAAAAACTTCTTTAATATAGACAGCCAATACAATGCCAAGACAATAAACCCCAACACTAGAGAATATCCAACACTGAGCAATGCGCCTCTCTTTTTCTTCTTCTGACAACTGGCAACTGCAGCTTCCTTCAAACTTGCGCACTAGATGAGTGAGCTGAGTGAGTTAGCTAATGAGGTGCTAGCCTCTCTTATTTATACTGGTTGTCAGGGGCTAGGGAGGTGTCTCTTCACTGGGCAGGGCCGACCTCTTCACTTGGTGGCTAAAACCACTTTAATTAGGCATGGGGGGCGACTTCTTAATTAGCATGATATAATTAGGGTTTGACCAATCCACAAAAGGGGATTTGGTCATTTACAAAGCCCGACATGATCAATCCACAAAAGAGGATTGATCTAATTAATAATAACTCAATAATAAATAAAATATTCTTTGTAGTTACAATATTTCGACACTCCCCCTTAACAAGAAGGGTATTCTACAACATCATCAGGAGAGAGAGAGGGAAGCAACATCAACAACATCTGGAACCCTGGCTGGCATATCTATAAATCATCGGAAGTTTTTCTCATCTTCATTCACAGCATGGAGCTGGAGTAGCATCATCATCATCTGCATCAACATCAATTAGTATAACACTAATATATCATCATCATCAATAACAACACAAGGTTGATACAACATCGACAACAACAACATCATCATCACAACACAAAGGCTAGAGCAACAACATCATCACAACACGAAGGCTGGAGCAACAACATCATCATCATCATGGGGCAACAAAATGAGGCAGGTGTATCAACAACATTTTGTGGTACTCTGACAATCCCTAAGGAGCTGCCCAGGAATCATAGGATTCCCTAGGATATAAAATTCTAACGAAGCTACCATGTGGTACTCTGACAGACCGTCCTTACCGGACCTTCGGGATTTGTCCAGGAATCATTAGATTCCCTAGGATTATAAAAATCCTAACGGAGCTACCACTACTGACCATAGCTGGCATATACATGCACAAGTACTCTGACAGACCGTCCTTATCGGACCTTCGGGATCTATCCAGGGATGATCAGTCCCCAAGGATGTAAAATCCTAAGTGAGCTACCCGCTATTGGTCAGGATACCATAGTATCATCAACATCACTCCCGCTATCGAAGGAGGTCCTTTCGAACTATACCAAGCATGTCTCGAAAGTGCTCAAAATTTACACGAGACAGAGGCTTGGTCAACACATCTACAACCTGCTCATCTTTGCCAACATATTGGAGCTTTATGGCTCCCCTTTGCACCATATCACGAATGTAGTGACATCGAATTTCTATGTGCTTTGACTTGTCATGGAACACATGGTTTTCTGTCATCTTTATGCAACTCTGGTTATCACATAGAATCACAGTTACTTCCATCTCCAGATCAAATAGACCTGTCAATAATTTCTGAAGCCATATGGCTTCACAACTGGTGAAACATGCAACAATGTATTCTGCTTCTGCCGTGCTGAGAGCAATACTAGATTGCTTCCTACTCTGCCATGAAGTCATGGCTAACCCCAGACTGAAACAACATCCTGAAGTGCTCTTTCTGTCAGAAACACTTCCAGTCCAATCTGAATCGGAATAACCAATTAGTCTGAAATCTTGATCTCCATTGTAATAGAGACCAAAGTCCAACGTACCCTTAAGGTATCTCACATGTTTTGCAACTACAAGGTGAACACATCTTGGCTCTACCAGATACTGACTCAAGGTGTTCATAGCAAAACATATATCTGGCCTGGTATTTGTCAGATGCATCAACGATCCAATGATCTGTCTGTACAACGTAGCATCAACCAATTCTGACGAAGTATCAACCAAGAGCTTCAACTTTGTTTCCATGGTTGTATTCATGGATTTACACTCCAACATATCAAAGCTCTTCAGTATTTCAACTGGATACTTCCCTTGGTTAAGGAAGATCTTCTCTGGGCTCTGCCAAACCTCAAGACCTAAGAAATAATGCATTAGCCCTAGGTCTTTCATCTCAAATTTTGCAGCGAGCTTCTTCTTACAATCAATGATGATCTTTTCTTCTCTAGTTAAGAATAAGTCATCCACATACAACAACAATATAACAGGCTCATCATTCATAATCTTGAAGTATAGGTTAGAGTCATCTTTACTCTTGGTAAAGCCCAAGCTCGTCAGGAAACTGTCAATTCTTCCATACCAAGGTATAGGAGCTTGCTTCAATCCGTACAGAGCCTTCTTCAGCCTGCAGACATGTGTCTTTCTTTCTTCAACTTCAAACCCTTGGGGTTGTTCTATATACACTTCTTCTTCAATGACACCAATTAAGAAGGTTGTTTTCACATCCATTTGGTGTAACTTCCACTTCATCTTAGCTGCAAGGGCTATGATGGTTCTGATAGAAGTGTATCTGGCTACAAGAGCAAACGTCTCTTCATAGTCAATGCCTTCCTTTTGACAAAAGCCACGAGCTACAAACCTTGCTTTATATTTCTCAATACTTCCATCAACAACATGTTTTCTCTTGTAAAGCCATTTGGAAGATACCACATCTTTGCTCTTCAGTCTGGGAACTATTTCCCATACATCATTCTTTATAATTGATTGGTATTTTTCTGTCATGGCATCTGCCCATTCTTTCTTTCGAATGGCTTCTTCAAAGCAAGTAGGCTCCTTCTCTATGAGATCACACATCAAAGCTATATAATTGGAAATTGGCTTAGGTTTCTTAACTTGTCTCATGGTTCCTTTGGGGGCACCATACTTCTCTCCATCTTGAATAAGTTCCCTTGCCCAAGTTGGCTTTCTCTTGTGAGAGATCGTCATCTGGGGAGGTTCTCGAGATTCTATCATATCATTATCTTCTTGAATCTCATCATCGGGGGAAACTGTGACTTCCCTCACTAGTTTTGCAACTCTGGGAGCCACAGGCTCTTCTTCATATACTTCTTCAAGATGGCATCTCCTTGATTTCTTGAGTGCTGCGTCTTCATCAAAGGTTACATCTCTGCTGATCTCAATATGATGGTAACCTGGAATGTAAATTCTGAAGGCCTTAGAGACCTCACAATATCCAACAAATATTCCCTTCTTTCCTGAAGGGTCCATCTTGGTTCTCTTCTCTTTTGGAATGTGTACAAATACCGGACAACCAAATATCTTGAGATGGCTTACTTCTGGCTTCTTTGCGGAGAACGTTTCTTCGGGGGTTTTGAACCTAAGTGCACTATGGGATAATCTGTTTTGTACATACACTGTTGTTCTTGCTACTTCTTCCCATAAGTGCATTGGAAGATCTTGATCATGGATCATAGTCTTCACTGCTTCCATTATAGTTTTGTTCTTTCATTCTGCTACACCATTTTGTTGAGGATTGTAGGGAGTGGTGAGCTCCCTCTTAATCCCAACATCTCTGCAAAAGATTACAAACTCTTTTGAGGTGTATTCTCCTCCATTATCTGACCTGAGTATCTTGATTTTTCTTTCAGCAAGATTCTCTATCAAGGCTTTGAATTCCTTGAATTTCCCAAACACTTCATCTTTTGATTTCAAGAAGTAAACCCAAGTCTTGCGAGAATAGTCATCAATAAATGACACATAGTATACATACCCGCTAAGAGAGGTGGATGGCATTGGGCCACATACATCTGAGTGGATGAGCTCCAAGATTCCTTCTACTTTACTGTCGCTCTTCGGGAAAGGATTCTTGATGTTCTTTCCTTGTGCACATCCATTGCACACACCTTCATGGTCAACCTTGAAATCTGGTAGACCTGTAACTGCTTTGCTCACATATGGTAAGGCCTTGTAGTTGATGTGAGCTAGTCTTCTATGCCAAAGTTCACATGGACTCTTGGTGGAGTGAGTTAAGGCTGCATCTGAGTGACCTTTTAATTTATACAGGCCACCTTCTTCTGTTCCAATAACAATTGCATCTTCTATGTTTTTTCCTTTAGGCCACATGATGACTTCACCATCTATGAATGCAACCCTGAAGCCTTTCTTATCTAGAGCTGAGATAGAAAGCAAATTCTTCGTCAAACCTGGTACATATAGTACATCCTTCATCTTCATTGGGGTCCCTGAATCAAGTTTCTAATTGGAATCTCCCATTGGGGTCCCTGAATCAAGTTTCTAATTGGACTCTCCTTTGATAGGGTACTGGTAATCATCTCCAAGTGTAACTTTCTGGGGAAAGTTCTTTTTTGTAAGGCTAGAGAGAATGTCTCTTTGACCTGTCATGTGCTTGGAAGCACCACTGTCTATGAGCCAAGTGTCCTCACTAGGTGACACTGATCCTGAGAGGGCAGAGATTAAGACATAGTCTTCAATCTTTTCTTTAATCATCTTTGTGGGTGGCTCTTCATCTTCAACTGTGTGGGCATGTTGCCTCTTGTTTCTCTTCTTGTATTCTTCTCTTCTAGCTGGACAATTCTTAGCAATATGTCCCATCTTGTCACAATTAGCACTGATAAGATGAGAAATCTTTTTCTCTTCTTTGACCTTTCTGGAACTTCTGGAATCTCCTTGCAGGGTGAGATTCTTTATGGATGAATTTATTTGGGGAGTGAGACTCCTTATGTGGTGGGTCTCCTTCTTGAAGTGAGACCTTCTCTGTCCTCCTTTAGTATGAGCAGCTAGGGCTTGATCTTCATCCCTTAATAGTACTGCTTCTCTATTAGCTACTCTTGCTTCTTCTTGAACACATTCTTCCCAAAGACTGTCAAATTGAAGTTTCTCCTTTCTCGCACAAATGGTTTAGATGAATGCATCCCAAGGTCTTGTGAGACCATTCGGAGTTGCCATTACGAGTTCATCTTCATCTAGGGTATCTCCAATTGCTTCTAGCCATTCCTTGAATTGAGAGATTCTAGAGAAATATTCATGAACTGTTTCTCTTTTCTGCATCTTTGTATTCTTGAGTTGAGTTCTCAAGTTCATCTTCCAGTTAATGTTTCTTCCTTCATACAATCTGGTTAGGGCATCAAACATTTCTTTTGGGGTATTCTTAGATGCCACTTGAGGGATCAAGTGATCTTTGATAGAGTCTGCAAGGATTCTTTTGGCCCTAACCATGTCCTTCTGGTACTTTGCTTTAGCTATAGCATCTGCAGGTTCTGGTACATTTTCTTTCATGAATCTTGCTAGGTCATTCTCTTCAAGAATGAGTGCAATCCTATACTTCTAGGCACAGAAGTTATCCGACCTTCTAACTTGTCAACAAGCTTGGTGCTTGCATCTTGACCTGGAGCTGGGAAAATGACCAAAAAATGAAAGTGTTCAGAATTTAGATTTGAACTTACTAGGAGGTGCGCTTGGCTGAGGCGAGTAGCCTGGTGCAGTCAGTTTTATGAAAATCCAACTTTTACCCCTTGAAACTGAGCTTGCGCAAATATGGACTGGTACTTTTGGTACTGGTTCTAGTTTCCTGGTACCAGTGAAAACTAGGGTTTCACTTTCTGGGAGTTCTATCCACTGAAAAAGTGCGCTCAAGCTTTCAATGAGTTCGCTGGGCCAGGGCGCACTTCCCTAGAAGTTTTTAGGTTGAAAGTCCTCTTCAATAAAAAACCCTAATTTTCTTGTACGACAACAATGACGTTTTTGCTTATCCGATGAAAGGTGCTCTCTTCAGCTTAGCTTTGATACCATGTTAATTTTAGAGCAGCTATTAAGTTTCTTTTCAATTTACTAGACAATAATAGCATATGCAGGATCACTGAGAGAAACACAATCACGAGATACAAAACATTTATCCTGGGAAACCTTAATATAGATAGCCAATACAATGCTAAGACAATAAACCAAAACACTAGAGAATATCCAACACTGAGCAATGCGCCTGTCTCTTTCTTCTTCGGACAACTGGAAACTGCAGCTTCCTTCAAACTTGTGCACTAGATGAGTGAGCTGAGTGAGTTAGCTAATGAGGCGCTAGCCTCTCTTATTTATACTGGATGGCAGGCGCTAGGGAGGTGTCTCTTCACTGGGCAGGGCTGACCTCTTCACTTAGTGGCCAAAACCACTTTAATTAGGCCTGGGGGCCGACTTCTTAATTAGCATGATATAATTAGGGTTTGACAAATCCAGAAAAGGGGATTTGGTCATTTACAAAGCTCGACATGATCAATCCACAAAAGGGGATTGATCTAATTAATAATAACTCAATAATAAATAGAATACTCTTTGTAGGTAGATCTGTGTCACACAGGAACAAATATTAATTAAGTTTATTGACGTATTGTGGCAAACACCTGGGTAATTGCCAAAACTAGGGTATAGGAGTCACATGGAGCCGTTGTTGAAACCGCCGCTGTTAGGAGCCATTTGAGGCTGCCTATGATCTGAGGGAGTTGTTGGAAAAATATAGTTCGTAGGTCCGCTGTAGGGAAGCATCATAGAATTCCCTTTGATGAAGTGAAGGCTTGGAGAGCCAAAGTGCGGACCAAAGAAGACTGTCATTTTCTGGTGCAAGGTACTTTTTGTTGTTTGTAGATGATTTTTCTAGAAAAATGTGGACGATGTATTCCCTAAAACAAAAATCATATGTATTTTCAAGTTTAAAAAATTTAAAGCTATGGTTGAGAAGCAATCAAGAAGAAGGATTAGATTACTTAGGATAGATAATGGTGGTGAGTTTTGTTCTCATAGTTTCGATAATTTTTTGTAGTAAAGAAGGCATACAAAGACAATATACAACACCATATACTCCACAACAAAATGGGGTTGTAGAGAGACAAAATCAAACTGTTATGGAGATGGCCAGGTGCATGCTAGAGAATCAGTGCAGTCCTAACAAATATTAGGCAGAGGTAGTTCATATTGCTGTAAATTTGCTAAATTGATCTCCTACGAAGTCGGTTCCAACTATGACTCCAAAGGTTGCTTGGTTTGGGAAGAAGTTTCAGCCTTCAGGTAAGTCATCTCAAGGTTTTTGGTTCAGTTGTGTATGAATGGATTCTTGATGAGAAGCACGGTAAGCATTGATTAATATTGAAGTTGACAAATGTATTTTTAGTCGGGATGTTGTACTTGATGAACATGCCAGTGTTTTTCCAAGTAATTCAGATCATAAATCAAGTCTGGAATTTTTTGCAGAGGGTTGTGATATTACTGAAAATCTAACTCTTCTGAATGGGTCAGCTAGAGATGAGATAGGTCAAACCTTCGGGAGTAATGTGGCTATTGGAATTGGTCCAAATCAACATCATATTAGTGCTGAAATTAGTCCAAATCAACATGAGATTAGCATTGATTTACAGACCTAAGAAGTAAAGAGACGTCTCAAGTGGTTGTATCAGATATTTGATGATATTTGCTTGGATGAGATTCCTAAACCGATGGACGAAGGATGGTTGTTGTAGAACATAGGTAAAAAATCTGATTCTTGCAATTATGCTTTACTTGCTAACTTTCAATATTGTTTTGAATCTCAGATTTATGAAGAGGCCAAACGATGACAAGAATGTGAGAAAGCTATGCAAGTTGAATATGGTGCCTTGACAAAAAATTAGACTTGGGTGTTGGAGGATGTTCTTGTTGATAAAAAGCCTATTGGTTGCAAATGGGTATAAAAGGCCAAGTACAAGGCAGATGGTACACTTGACAAGCTCAAAGCAAGGTCGATTGTGAAGGGATTTGCTTAGTAGGAAGGGATATATTATGAGGATACATTTATCCCCAGTGTCAAGATGGTTACGGTCAGGTTAGTTCTAGCTCTTCCTGCACATTTTAGCTGGACTATTTATCAAATGGACATTAGAGTGCCTTCCTCAATAGTAGTTTGGAGGAAGAAGTTTTTATGTATCAACCTCAAGGTTTTTAGGTTGCTAGAAAGGAACATATGGTATGCAGACTGGTTAAGGCTCTTCAAGGTCTCAAACAGACACTAAGAGCTTGGTACATCAAAATTGACAAACATTTTGCAGGATAATGGATTCAGAAGAAGCTTTTTTGATTCCAATCTCTACGTCAAAAGCGAGGATGCTGATGTAGTGATGTTGGTGATATATATAGATGACATCATCATTGGAGGTAGTGAGGTTGGAGAAATTACCAAGTAAAATCTGAACTATGTTCTACTTTTGACATGACAGATTTAGGCCTTCTACCTTATTGCTTAGGTGTAGAAGTTTGGTAGACTAATAAATGACTTTTTGCTTTATAAACCAAGTATGCCAAAGGTTTGTTAGACAAATAAAGAATGATTGATTGTAAAAAATTATTTATACCTATGTTGAAATGGTTGAAACTTTCAGCCAAAGTCGACTCAAAATCAACAAATGAGTCAATTTTCAAGAAACTAGTGGGAAGTTTGATCTATCTTACAATCACTAGGCTAGATCTTAGTTTTGCAGTCAGCTACATATTTGGGTTCATGACAAATCTTAAAGTAGAACATTGGACAGTAGCAAGAAGGATTTTGGGATATGTTAAAGGTATAATAGGTTTTGGATTATTATATGGTTAAAGGGATGCACTTGAGTTGATCGGTTATACAGATTCTGATTGGGTAGGATTGGTTGATGATCAGAAATCAACAACTGGTTATGCATAGTCTTGGAACATGTGGAGTTTCATGTTCTAGCGAGAAACAACATGCTATTTCTATTTGTCCATTGGGGCAGAATACAACGCAACAATAGGAGCACGTGGGGTAGTTTGGCTTAGAAGAATACTTGATGATTTAATGCTAGAACAAACCAAGAAAACAATTATTTTTTGTGACAATCAAGGTGTTCTAAAATTAGTGGAGAATCCAGTCTTTCATGAATGCCCAAACACATTGATATACATTGTTCATGAATGCCCAAACACATTGATATACATTGCCATTTAATCAAACAACATGTAGAAGATGAAGAGGTTGAATGCCAATATTGCACCACACAAGAGTAAACTGTAGACATCTTCACCACTTGGCCTAGATAAGTTTGTCAATTTCAGAGAAAAGCTTGCTGTATTTTCTAGAATGATCGTTAAGGGAGGATGCTAGTGTAATTCATAGTAATTCTCCTTTATAATTAGCTTTTACTTTACATAAATATATGCTACATTAAAGTACTTTATAAAATAACAAATAAATGGGAAGAGGTGATCCGTAAATGGTAGGCCCTATGGCTTGTCCATTTACCATCATAGATCCTCTGTGCGATTGAAATTTATTGATGCCCCTGCAAGCTATTACAACACTAATATCAAATGCTTTATTGCCATTGAGTATATTGTTGCACATTCTATGGACAAAGTTCCTTAAAGGAAAACTAAACCCTACAAGCTATAGACAGGGGTTCTTGATTTGATTATCACCAATGTCCAACTGATGCAGTTTCCATTGTTAACGTTTAAGCCATTATTATAGTTGTTTTGCATTTCATTAGATAACAATAGCATAATCCAAGATGACTGAGAAATACACAATCACAAGAGACAATAACATTTATCCTGAAACCCCTAGGGGAAGTCCGTATAAAACCTCTTTAATATAGATAACCAATACAATGCCAAGAGATCCTTTATGCTAATACAGAAAGTCCCTTCCCAGATACCACTCTCTGCTTCTTCTCCAGCAGATCCGAAACTTATCTCAATGAGCAAAGTGAGTTGTGTGTTTAAAGCGAGGAGAAGGTCTCTTTATTTATACAAGTCTGAAGCAACGTGAAGTGTTCCTTCACTGTACTGATTTTCAACTGGGTGGGTAAACCCACCCATTATATATTTCTGCGCCTCTTTAATATCTGCTGGGGCCGACTTCTTTATTCTGCCTATTACAATTGTCTTTGACCAATCCGCAAAAGGATTTGGTCCCATTATTAATAGTCCGACATGATCAATCCACAATGTATCGACCCCATGAATAATATATCAATAATAATAAGAATAATTCTTTGCAGTTACATTATTTCAACACCCCCAACAAGAAGGGTATTCTTCAGCAGACCATGCGAGAGAGAGAGGACAACATCATCAACAACATCAAGTGGGTGAGAGGACAACATCATCATTATCATCTTGGAACACTGACTGGCGTATCTATAAATCATCGGTTTTCTTCATCGACAACATCGTCATTCCCTAAGGAATGCCATCATCATTCTGCATCAATATGTATTAGTATAAAAACTGATACATCATCATCATCATCACAGCGCAAGGCTGGCTCATCATAATACAAGACTAGCTTACGTCACAGCTGTCAAGATGTGAAATCTCAGTACTTGTCTCATCTCAATGTCTTGCTTTTTTACGTCACATCAATTTAGTTGTGCCAGATACTAGACTGGCTTTACGTCACAACTATCAAGCCGGAAGCACGCATTTCGTCTCATCTCATCGTCTCGCTTTACGCCACAACACTCAAGCCGGAAGCAAGATACTCGTCCTGCTTTACATCACAACAATCCAGCTGTAAGCACAGTTCTAGTCTCATCTGATAGTCTTGATTTACGTCACAGCTATCCAAATGGAAGCTTAGTGCTAGTCTCATAACATCATCTTGCTTCACGCCCCGACAACTAGGTCAGAATCAATGAACATCTCATCTTTCTTTGTGTTTGACAACTGGGTTAGAAGCAAGAACATCTCATCTTTGCTTTACGCCCCGGCTAACCGGGTCGGGCAAGGAACATCTCATCTTGCTTTTACGTCTAACAACTAGGTCAGAGGCAAGGAACACAACAACTACTCTTTCGAGGAAGGTCCTTCGACTATGCCAAGCTTATCTCTAAGTACTCAAACTTCACACGGTGGATAGGCTTGGTCAACACGCCGCCAGAACCCGCTCAACTGCGGCAATGTAACTGAGCTTCGCTCTTCTCGTACTCATGTCACGGATGTAATGATAATGGATCTCTATGTGCTTCGACCTCGTCAGAATATGATTCTTCGCCATTTTGGCAAAATGGGTTGTCACATAGAATCAAGGTAACTCTCATCTCTAAGTCAAATAGGCCGGTCAACAACTTTTCGCTTTCATATAGTTTCGCAAGTAGCTGGCGTAACATGCAACAATGTATTCCGCTTCGCTGCAGGCCGAGAGCAATACTAGATTGTTTTCATCGCCACGAAAGATCATAGCCGCATCCTGTAAACTAAAAACAACATCCCGGTGCTTTTTCCCTCGCCGGAAACACTTCCCGCCCACCGTGATCGTGATAAATCCACTAATGTGAAATCATGATTCCATCATACCGAGACCATAATCTATTGTACCTTTAAGGTATTCCTCATCACATGTTTTGTAACCACTAGGTGAACACGTCTAGTCTCTACCAAACCCACTTTCGCGTGTTCACGACAAAACAAATGTTCGGTCTAGTGTTCGTCAGGTACATTAGCTAATCCAATTCGCCTATAGCTTGTGGTATCAATCACTCGACGAAGTATCGCACTCAACAGCCTTTGCTTCCATGGGTGTATTCATGGGCTTTACCAACATGTCAATCTCTTCAAGATTTCGACTGCGGTAATTTCCCTTGGTTATGAAGATCCTCTCGTGACTCTCGGCCACCTCAAGACCCAAGAAAGAATGCATTAGCCAAGGTCTTCATTTCAAATTCCAAGGCAAGTCTCTTTTACATTCCTCAATGATGAGCTTTTTCTTCTTCTCCAAGCATGCACAAGTCATCCACATATAGTGAAGATTACTCGCTCATTGTTCATGATTTTGAAGTAGAGGTTAGAGTCTCTGCTTCACTTTGGTAAAGCTCTAAGCTCGCCAAGAAACCGGCTTATAGCTGTACCATGCTCAAGCTCTGTGAGCTTGCTTCAACATGCATGCTTTCTTCAATCCGCAAACATGAGATTGCCTTCAACCTCGAATCCCCTGAGGTTGTTTCTATATACACTTCCTCTTCGATGACACCCTTTAAGAAAGTTGTCTTTACGTCTATCCGGTGTAACTTCCACTTCATTCTTAGCTAAGAGCTAAGTGATGGTTCTCCGACAAGTGTGTATCTCGCCACATGAGCGATGTCTCTTTCATAGTCACTGCCTTCTTCTCCTTGAAAAACTAATGGTGGCAAATCTTGCTTTTATACTTCTCAATACTTCCATCACAAGCATGTTTTATTTTGAAGATTATCCGGGAGGATACCTTCACATCTTTATTCTTCTGGCCTCGGGAACTATTTCCCATACTTTGTTCTTCATTATAGATTGGTATTCCTCCATCAATATGGCATCTCCCATCGTTCTTTCTTCTGAATGGCTTTTTTAAAGCAGGTAGGCTCCTTCTAGGAGATCACACATCAAAGCCGTATAACCGAGAATGGCTTTGGTCTTTCACCTATCTCAGAAGTTCCTTCGGGAACACCATACTTCTCTCCATCTTGAATGTTCTTAGCCCAAGATGGCTTTATGGAGATCACATCCGAGGAGGTTATTGACCTTCTACTATATCATGGTCTTCTAGAAGTTCTCATCAGGGGAAGTTACGAATACCCTCACTGGTTCTCAAAATTCCTGAACCTCCCTCATCAGTAGATTGGGGATTACCTGCCCTCTTCATATACCTCTTCAAGTTCGCATAGTTTAGATTTCTTGAGCTACGATCTTCATCAAAGGTCACATCCTTTAAGCGATCTCAATGTGATGTTGACTTGTAATGATTCAAGGCCTTGGATACCTCACAAGATCCCACAAATATTCCCTTCTTTCAAGAGGAACCAACTTATTTTCTTTTAGGTATATGAATAAACACCGACAACCAAATATTTTGAGATGGCTACCTCCGGCTTCTTTCCTGCGGAACATCTCTTCCGGTGTCTTGAGCTCCGCGCACTATAACAATCGGTTCTCGGTGATATAAACAACCGCTATCATACTTCAGCCTATAAGCACATAGGAAGATATTGATCATGGATCATAGTTTTCACAAATTTTCCAAGATGGTCCTCGCTTCTTCGTCAAATACAATCGCTTTGTTGGGATTATAGGGAGTAGTGGTTTCCCTCTTGATCCCAACATATCTTTAAGTTCACGAATACTTTTGAGGTATATTCTCTCCATTATCTCAATTCAGTATCTTAATCTTCTTCTCGTAGTTGGGTTCTCTATCAAGGCTTTGAATTCCTTTGAACTTCATTTGAACACTTCATCTTTTAGATTTCAAGAAATATATCCGTGTTTTAATGAGAGTAATCATCAATGAATGATACATAATATATACCGCTTAATGGAGGATGATGGCATTGGGCCACATACATCCTGAATGAATGAGCTCTAGGACTCCTTTCCTCGCTCACTGCCCCTCTTCTAAACGGGTTATTGATGTTTTTCCCTTGTGTATCATCCATTGCACATGCCTTTATGGTCACCTTTGAGTTCCTGTAAACCCGGACTCCGCTTTGGGTATGTATGGTAGTGCCTTTGTAGTTGATGTGGGCTAACCTTCTATGCCAAAGTTCACATGAGTTTTCAATGGTGTGTAATATGCCTCCAGTGACCCTTCAGTTTTATATAAGCCATTTTCTTCATTTCCAATGATGATTGCTTCATTTAAGGTTTCTCCTTTAGCCCACATAAGAACTCTCCATCTATAAAGACAACTCAAGCCTTTCTTCTCTAAAGTCGAAATGGAGAGTAGGTTCTTTCTCCTTTCAAGCTTGGTACATATAGTATGTCCTTTCATTTTTAGTGAATTCCTCGACTCAGCTTTATGGTTTGATTCTCCCACTCACTTGATGGGATATTGGTAATCATCTCCAAGTGTCACTTTCTTAGAAAACTTATTCTCTGAGATAAGAGAGAATGTTTCTTTGTCCCATCATGCTTGGATGCACCACTATCAATGAGCCAAGTGTCCTCTCTAGGTGTTACAGATCTCGAGAGGGACGCAGGATCAAGATGGTCTTGATCTTCTCTTATCATTCATGGTGGTTTCCTTTATATTCAATTACATGGGCATGGAGCCTCTTATGTTTTTCTCTTGTATTATTCTCTCGTCTCCCAAATGCATAAAACTTCCCACTGTGTCCCATCTTGTCACAATGATAGCATTGTACAGATGAGTAGTCTCTTTCCTTTCGCTGTCCTTTCTTCTCCAAATCTCCTTGATGAGATTCTTTATGATTGAATTTGTTTTGACTGTTGAGGCTCTTTATGAGTCTCCTTTGGATGTAGTGGGTTTCTTCCTTCCTCCCTGGGTGTGAGTAGCTAGGCTTGATCATCATCTCTTGCTAGTAATGCTTCTCAATGATTTGCTTACTCTTGTTTCTTCTTGGATGCATTCCTTCCCATAGACTATCAAACTTCAGCTTTTCCTCGCTCGCACATATTGTTTGGATGAAAGCATCCTAAGGTCTTGTGAGACCATTAAGAGATGCCATTATGAGTTCATCTTCAGTTTCATGGTATCTCCAATAGCTTCTAGTTGTTCTTTGAATTATGAGATTCCTCGGAGAAGTATTCCCAAATCATTTCTCCTTTCTGCATATCCTTGTATTCTTCTCTGAGTTCTTAGATTCATCTTTCCTATTATGTTCTTCCTTCATATAGTCCTGGTTACAGACAACATTTCTTTTCGAGTCTTCTTTAGATGACACATAAGGAATCGTGTGGTCTTTGATCAATCAGCGATTCTTTTGGCCCTTTATTGTGTCCTTTTTGATGCTTTACCTTTTCTACAACATCGTTGGGTTTTGATACTTTAATGAATCTTTGCTAGGTCATTCTCTTCAAGAATCGTGCCAATCCCATAATTTCCAGCATCTAAAGTTTTCTCCCACACCTTCTAGTTTGCCAACAAGCTTAACGCTTGCAAACATCTTTACTCCTCGAGCTAGGAAATGACCAAAAAATGAAAAATGCTTAAAATCAAATTTATATCTTACCAGGAGGTGCTTGGTTGAGGCGCGAACTGGGTGTGTTTGGATCTAAGAAAATCCAACTTTGCTCCTCCAAATTTGATTTACGGATTTCTGGACTGGTGCTTCTGTTTTTTTGGTACTTTGGTACTTTTGGTGCTTCTAGTACACTGGTTTTTTAATACTTCTTGTACTTTAGGAAACTAGGGTTTCACTTTCTCGAGATATAGCCAATTTAAAAGGTGCTTGAGAGTGCCAACCCATCCTTAGGAAGGGCATCAATTTTCTAGATGGTTTTGGGCCGAAAAGATTCACCATAAAACCCTAATTTTCATGTATGGTAACACTGACGTTTTTCACTTGTGAAAGATGTGCTTCCTTCAACTTGGCTCGATACCATGTTAATGTTTAGCCATTATTATAGTTGTTTGCATTTCATTAGATAACAATAGCATAATCCAAGATCACCGGTAAATACACAACTGCCAAGAGACACATCATTTATCCCGAAACCCTCTAGGGAAGAAAAACCTAGCAAAACTCTTAATATTATAGATAGCCAATACAATGCCAAGAGATCTCTTAAACTAATACGTAAAGTCCTCTCCCAGATATACCACTCTCCTTCTTCTCCAAAGAAATAGATCCTAAACTTGTCTCTCAATGAGCAAGTGAGTTGTGTGTCTAAGTGAGGCGCTGGCCTCTTTATTTATACAAGTCTGGCACGTGTGAAGTGTCTCTTCACTGGCAGGGCCGACTTCTCAAACTGGGTGGGTAAACCCACCTTTATTATATTTCTGCGCCTCTTTAATATCTGCTGGGGCCGACTTCTTATTCTGCCTATTACAATTGTCTTTTGACCAATACGCAAAAGGGGATTTGGTCCTATTACAATAACCGACATGATCAATCCACAATGGGGATTGATCCTATGAATAATATATCAATAATAATAAGTATACTCTTTGCAGTTACATTATTTCAACATCCATGTCTCCATATTGTCGGCCAATTTATTACGAAGCTGTTTGTGACAAGAGTAGGGAAGAGAATCCAACATTCTTGCAAAACCCCATAACTATCTTATATTGTTTCGTCCAACTAGTCACATGAGTATTACTACTGTTCTTGAAACACATTTCAATCAACAATGATTCATACAAGGCCTTATCACAATTTAAATTCTATGAATGGTTGTCTAGGTTCAATGGCGCATGCAACTATATGAGGCATAGTGTTCAAGTCTACTAGAATGTGTTGAGCCTGCTACAAAATTCATCCTAGCGTTGGTACCCCACTTTGTTAATTATTAGCAATTTAATTAGAGCTTCCTCCAACCCAAACACATTGCACTCGTTTGTTTCTCACACGTAAGACCAACCATAAAATGCCAATGTTAAAAAAATAGAATACGCTGCGTTGTCACCTAATTCATTAATGGAACTTAACTATTTATAACTCCAAATTAGCTCAACACATTGTTTGTTGGCTGTAGGTTGTAACTCACAGAATGCTGAGGGAGTAACTACAACCATATTGGAACAACTGGGATGATTAGAGTAGAGCGTATGACCCAATTACAAAACAACTCTTCCAAGACACTGTTACAAGGATTTATTGGGAACATGGGTGGCTTAGTTCACCTTCTAGACTGTAACCAAGCAACAAAATGAAAGTGTACAACTCTAATTTAGTGTCCAATGGCCCAAGGAAGGAGTAATATGCTAAATATGGGGAACTGGGATCAACAACTTAGTTGGAAGGATGTAACAACTGTATTCCTATAGCCATCATCTCATCAATGACCATTGGATGTATGATTTGATATTCATAGCTGTTATAATTATGAAACAATTGATAAAAAGTGATATCAAGCAAAGAATTAACTATAATGCATAAGAGATTCTCATACCAATTGACCAAGACATAGTTGGGAAACACAATACCATCACACAGAGGTCACACATCGAGAAAATAACTCATGATAGACACATAGATTTTACCTTGGAAACCCAAATGGGAAAACTAACATTCAATTAGCAGCTTTGGTCAATCTTTTATTTCACATCAAATGTGCAAGTTACAATTCAATTTGGCTCGTTGATTCATTCATAGTCTTCTCATAGGAATTTCATCAACAATCCCTCACAATATTTGCCTAAGAACCCTTTACAATGTCATTGTGCTTGTATTTATTGAAGAATGAGCTTTACTAGGGGGTTAGCTGGAGGGCCAGGCTTTCCCAACTCTTCAACTTCACCTAAGTCCAACGCTTCCCTTCCTTTTTCATCTTTTTTGGCATCTCTTTAAAATTTAGTTCTCTTATGTTTTATTTTTCTCCTTTTGCTTCTCCTTTAATATTTTTTTCTTTGTGCTTATATATACATTGCGGCATCAATTGGTGGAGTGGATGCTGGTTGCGTTAGTGTGGGGCCCTTCACACTGTCAATCACCTCTCCAATCCCAGCATTTACAATGTCTTTCCTTCTTTGCCAGTCTGCGGATTTGCTAAGCACCTTGCATGAACCTGAGCTAATAGCCATTTGAATTCATTATGTGGATCAAATTCAGATCACACCTCCCCATTGGGAGGCTTTTGGTCCCCAAAAGCTTCCAAGAATAAGTGAGGGAACTTTGATTTCAACTTGGTTCTTCTCATGCCATTTTTCTTTCCTTGGTGTTTGTCCTTTGGGGCCAATTTGCCCCATCTCTTTGCATCCTCTGCAAGTTACTTGTTCCTCTGTAGAATTGTATCCTCTCCCAACTCTTCAAGAGCATGCGATGCAAAGTCTTCTACAGCGAGAAGAACTCGATGGTCTTCTTTTTCACCTAGCATGGAAGGCTTGAACAACTTCAAGTACTCGATATTCACCACCAAATTAGTCTGTATATAAGGAGGATGTCTCAATTTGAAGCCATTCTCATTCACCTACTCAATGATGTCAAAAGGTCCATTTCTGAATGGCTTGAGTTTCTTTGCTTCTCCTTGCAAGTATTCCTAGTAGAGGTAAAGCCACACCTTGTCTCCAACACAAAATTGATGATCTTCTCTGTGTTGCTCATGTATGACTTTACATTGTTGTTGATTTCTCTCAAGTTGCTCCTGCACTTTCAAGTGTATTTGGTGGATCCTTTCCATGAATTAGCCGACTTTCCTCTCTTCTCCTTACACCTCTATGTTGTCCTTCTACTGTCCATACACATTGTCAAAAGGTGACGGAGGTAAATAGCCAAAGCAAGTCTTGAAAGGTGGCTTGTTTGTGGAAGAATGGAGTGCTTGATTCTATGAGTGTTGAATGTACACCAACGACTTATCCCATGTCTTTGGATGCTTGCTATGTAACCTCTCAACAATTGTACCAAAGTTCAGTTGACAACTTCAGTTTGTTCATCGATTGGGGATGAAATATAATGGAGTACCTCAACTTGCTGTCCTTCCTTTCCCATAGTGTTGTCTAGAATCTTTCCAAGAACCTACTATCACAGTCAGATATGATGGAGCTCAACAATCCAAATTGTACCCAAACATGAGTGAAGAATAACTTGCTTCTTGTCCGTTGATACTTCTTGCACGGAATGAGAACACACATTTGTTGAAATGGTTGACAACTATGAACAAGTAGTTGTGACCTCTCTGGGACATGGGCAAACCTCCAACAAAGTCATGGAGATGCTCTCCCAATGTCTGTTTGGTATTGGGAGTGACATGTACAACCCAAGTTTCCTGTTGGCTGGCTTGCTAGTGTTGCGTAGAACACAACCCTTAACAAATCTTGCCACTCGCTTCTGCATCTTTGGCCAATATAGGCCTTTGCAGATTTGCCACTATCTTTGTCATGCCAAAATCCCTGGCTATCCTAGACATGTGAGCATCTCTCATCAATTGAGTCCATCTGTCCTACTGTATAGTAGCCCATTTTGGAGATGGTATTCATTCCCTTCCATAGTAGCAATTAGTCTTTCCTTCAGCTGTTGGTATATATCTTTGAAGTCTTCATCTCTCTGATAATCTTCACTCAACAGATAATGAATGAAAGGTTGAAGTTGCATTAGCATACCAACCACTGCAATCTTCTTCAATGGGGGTTGCGAAAGCGTGTCAACCAACTTGTTTGTAGCCGCATCTTATACTTGATCAATAGGTGAAATTGTTGTAGGAATCCCAACCATTTGTAATGCCTCACTTGCTACATTGGGGCTGATGGTCAGTGTGTATGATGGTTTCTTTCCCCAGGAGATAATGCGTTCATGTCTTCACCACTTCCACAATAGCAAAGAGTTCTGCATCATATGTGGGGTAGTCCAACACTGCTCCATGAAACAACTCTGAATGGTAACACACCGATCTTCCTCCTTGCATAAGCACTGCCCCTAAAACATACCCACTTGAATCTGTTTCTAGTGCAAATGACTTCTATAAATTGAGCATGACTAAGGCCGGAGCATTGCTGATCTTCCTCTTCAGTTGTTTAAATTCCCATTGTTGTGGCTTGCGCCAATGATTCTCCTCGCTTGATGAGCATTCATTAAAGAGAGTTTGGCCATGTCGGTGTGTGCATTAATAGCGAAATCCTTCCCATCCCTGACAAGCCGATATTGATTTTCTCTCCTCCTAAAGGTGACATCTCTCACATATAAGTATGGGCTTCCCAAGATATCTTAGCACACATCCAATGGAGCTACATCTACTACCACTTCAGCCCAAATTTCTGGTTAATGGCAAACTTGAATGTGCCTTGTTTGTCCTCTCTTAGTTCCACATCTTGACTCACCCAACCCAAAGGGTATGGCTGCAGATGATCACGAGTCTCTAGGCTAAGCTTCTCAACCAATTGTGTAGAGATCAAATTCAATTGAACCGGGATCAAACAAGCAGTCTACTTTGGTTTGTTTCATGTGGATCTTGACATGAAACAATTCTTTCATCTCCTTCTATTCTTTGGGACTGCAGCTGACCAACACCACTTCCTTCTGAATGGTAGTGCAACTAATTTTCCCATCCATATTTAAAGTACTGTCCACCTTCTCTTTTGCATGTTACAGCTAGCAAAGCTTTCTTCTTCTTCTTCTTTTGGAAATGCTTGGGGCACTTCTCAGGGTGTAATTTCTAACAGATTTCCTTAGTGTGTCCCTTTCTCTCGCAAGACTTGCATTGCTTGATAGGAGGTGTTGTTTCTTGCATTTCTTTTGCAGTCTTCTTTGCAGCCAACTTCTTCTTGTTCTTCCCTTTTCTTTGTTGTTCTTGCCATTTTGTTGTCTTGTGCATGCCAAACTGCTGCTTCCGCTTGTCTTCTTCAAGGTACTATACTTGGACACTTGCTTCATCAATCATTTTGGGCTTGAAAAGCATTAATTGCCTCCAAATCTAAGGGAGCAATGCTCCCAAGTACTTCATTGGCATCTTTGAGCTTCTAAGGGAGATACCTAGCGGAATAGCTCTCTTCCTGAACTCTATGGTAAACTCCTACACAGATTGCCTCTGCCTCTGCTTGAAATAATCCCACACAATTTGCTGATTCTCCTCATAGCCGATTGGGTAGAACTGGGCTTTAATCATCCTCTTAAATAGTTCCCAATCAATGACCGATGGTTCGTCTTCAAGTGCTCTTCCTGCAACGTCACTTTCCCACCATGCCAAAGCATGGCCTTCAAGCTCCAATCGGGTAAATGCAATCCTTTGCTTTCTAATGACTTCACATACACTGAAGTGCACCTCCATTCATTGTAACGACTGGTTCAAACTTCAATTTGATGGCATCAACCTCTCTTGCATATAGTTTGATGTCTACCTTCACCTCCACACGGAAAGGTACTTAAGTTCTACTATGGTTGCATTATTTTCTTCATGCTTATATTTGTGTTGCGGCATCAATTGGTGGAGTAGATGCTGGTTGCATTATTGTGGGGCCCTTCACACTATCAACAGCCTCTCCAATCTCATCATTTGGAACCATGTATCTTTCTTTTGTTGCCAGACTACAGATTTCTTGAGCACGTTGTGTGAACCTGAGCCAATATCCATTCAAATTCTTTGGGTATCCAATTCGGATCAAGAGGTTAAGTGATGTCTTTTCCTCTGCACTTGTATAAATGTAAGAGGACATATTATGATTTTAATTAAATACAAACTTGACGGTTCTCTTATAATGTGTACGGTTCCCTCTCTGTTCAATTTGTGATATTCATTTTATTGAACAACTGTACCACTTTCCACAATGTATTTGATGCCTTCCTCCCCATCTTCTTCCTCTTTTGTGTCTTCTACCTTTATTCTGATCAGCCTTGTGTTTTTGCTTATGATAACTATCATCCTCACTGTGATTATTTCTACTACTATAATTGCAAAGTTGGAATCTGAAATTTTGAGGTATCTTTCTGATTTGAGAAATTTCGCCTCCAATTTTGTTTCCAACCATACCTTTCTCCTGCTACGACCTGTTCCTTCCTGTCATCCTATAAAGGTTCTGTTTGGTTCTTCAAGTTCATTTTTCTTTAACTGCTGTTTTTTCTGGATCAACAATCCTACAATTTCTTCAAACGCGGGAACTTCATTTCTAGAAGATACACATGAAGTTACAAAATTCTGATAGACATCAGATAAAGTATTGAACATAGCAGTTATAAATTCCTTGTATTTAATTTCTATAGCAATTGTTAACAACTCATATGTCATTCCCTCCAATTTCTGAACATGATCTATAACTAAATCTGATGCTATCGTCTTCAAACTTGTTAATTTGTTTCGCAGCAATAAAATTCAAAGTTCATTTGAGGTTTCGTACAATTTTTTATTAATTCCTTCCAAATATCAATACCTTGACTAAGTGGAAGAATGTTGTCCTCAAGGGCAGAAGTAAGAAGAAGCAAGGCATTTTTATTTTTTTGTTTATAGTCATTAGTCATAGGCTCTGGTTTTGGAATTTCTGCAATGGCTATTTTCCAGAGGTCATAATAGGAAAGAATTTGTTCCATTTTCTGCTTCCAGGCCAGGGAATTTTTTATTACGAAGAAGCTAGATCGCTAAATCCTGAAACTGTAGATACGATTGAGACAGAGATACATATAACAACACAATATTATATTAAGAAAATACTTGACACTATTACAATGAGATTCACCTCTCTTAGATGGAGTTGGGAGGTCATAATTGTCCAAATCCCTAAACGCCTAAGTTGCAGGAAACGCATGCCCCCCCCTGTTTCCCCCATTGAAATGACCCGAAACACGGGTACGGGTACGGTACAGCCGGGAAACGCAGCCGGCCGTACCGTACGATGTTTCCTGATTTGGAAACGCCATACGGTATGACCGGCGGCGTTTCCCGGCCGTATTGGCCTGTACGGCCGGCGTTTCGGCCGTTCTAAGGCGCTATAGAGGCCAAATCAAAAAAAATAGGGGACCGTGGGGCTCCCAAACAATCATTTATAACTTTTTTTGCTTTTTCTATATTCTCCAATGAGAATAAAATTGATTCTCTCTTTTTTTCATTTCAAAAAGAAATTTCTAGAAACTAATAGAAACCCTAAATCTCCTTCCTTTGCTATAAAAAATGAATTGCTTCACTCATTCCTCACATTTTCATTAGCAAGAGGAGCTTCCTACAACAACAAAAGGAGATTGTGTGTGGTTTTCGTGAGCAGATTTATTTTATGTTTGCTTAGCAGATTTCTTTGTTCTCTTGGTGATCATTAGCAAATTTTTGTTTTGTTTGGTGAACATATTTTCTTCTTGTTTTTGCAGCATTCATGGCTTCTCAAAGTGTTGTTTCATCTACCCTAGAGCTGTTGAAGTAAGCAGGCAGCAAGAATACTATCCTCTTTGGAGGCATGTTACCAAGGACAAGGCTATTGGTGCTGGTGGAGGTTCATGGGAATGGAGGTGCAATTTATGCAAGAAGGATAAGACCTTCAAAGGATTTTACACAAGAGTCAAGGCTCACTTTTTGCATGAAGGGAAGGGTATTGAAGGTTGTCCACATACTCTTGATTTGCAGGTGAGGGATAAATTCTAGAAAGAGCATGATGATGCTCAAAAAATTAAGGATAATAGAGCCAAGATTGCGATGCATGGCACTAGCAAGCATCCTCCTTCCTTGGGTGTTAGCAACGAGCCAAGGATTGTTTAGGAAGCAAGGAAGAGGAGGGCGCTAGAGGTAGAAAACGAGATATCCAAAGGCCCTGGAGGACGAGGTGCATCTATAGACAATAGATTGATGAAGATGTTCAACAATCAAAAGAGAGTCAAGAGTGGTAAGGGCCATATTTGCATGTGGCATCCCATTTAATGTGGTTCGGTCCCCCTTTTGGAAGGGTATGGTGAAGGAAATTAACGAGGCTCCTCAAGGTTTCAAGGGGCCAAACTATGAAAAACTCAGAACATTGTTGCTCCAGAAAGAGAGGGCATTGATTCATGATATTCTCAAACCAGTTCGTAGCTCATGGACCAACATAGGGGTTTCCATTATCTTTGATGGATGGACTGATACAAAGCGGAGGCCCTTGGACAATGTTATTGCATCATCACCAACAAGAGCGATGTTCTTAAGAGCAAAAGATTGTTCTGGCGAGGTAAAAAATAGCAAATTCATTGTTGATATTTAATTTCTGCTATTGAACAAGTAGGGCCAGCAAATGTGGTGCAAGTTATCATAGATAATGCATCCGTTTGCAAAGCTGCAAACTTGATTGTTGAGAGTAGATATCATCATATTTTTGGACTCCTTACATTGCCCATAATTTAAATCTGATTTTAGAAGAGATTGAGGCAAAAATTGAATGGATTAAGGAGGTCACAGGGCAAGCTAGGGAGATCATTAAATTCATCACCAACCACCACCAATCTTAAGCAATGTATCGAGAATACTCTAAATTGGAGTTGCTCAAAGTTGTTGAGACAAGATATGCCTCAAACTTCATCATGTTGCGTCGCCTTGTTGAGGTCAAAAGTGCATTGATGAGTATGGTGGTGGGTGTGACTTGTGTTGAGTGGAGAAAGGCAGATTCAGAGAGAGGAAGTATGGTGGGGAGGGTGTTGATTGATGAGGATTGGTGGAGCAAGGTAGAATTCTTTCTCAAGTTTACATTACTTGCATTTGAGCTTCTCCGAGATGCAGACACAGGAAAAACTTTCCTGGGAGAGATTTTTGATGGCATAGATACCATGGTTGAGAAAACCGTGGAAATTATTACACAAGAGGCTCCCACTCTGCTTTTTGTTGAGGTTGATTTTGTTGAGCATGTGAGGTCCATCATTGTTACTAGGTGGAATGGCTTTAACACTCCATTGCACACTTTGGCACATGCTCTAAATCCCAAATTTTATGATGAGGAGTTCATTGCTCAAAGTAATGGGAAGAGGAAGGCCCCACATAAGGACAAGGATCCTTTCAGAGGCTGTTTCCATCTTCTCAACAAACAAAGGTGAGGGAGGAATTTGCTTGTTTTGTTGCTGGATTAGAGGATTTTGCAGACATCTCAACTTTGGAGGAGAGAAGCACCATGAACCCGATTAAATGGTGGACTTGTCATGGGGCAAATGGTGTATATTTGCAAATCTTTGCCACTCGTATTCTATCACAAGTGGCAAGCTCTTCATCAACATAAAGGAATTGAAGCACCTATTGTTTCATTCATTCGGTGAAACGCAACAGGTTGGGATCGTAGAAGGATGAGGATCTTGTATATGTGCATTCAAACCTCCGCCTTGTGTCTCATAAGGGTGAAGAATATACATGTGGGCCTCATAAAGAGTGGGATGTGGATGTAGAAAACCCAGACTTAGAGCTCTCTCTTGCTGCTCTTGATATTGCTGATGATGCAAGTGGAAGCATAATTCAAATTGCCTCTTCTTCCCATCGAGGCTCTAGTTCTGCTGAACATGCATCTTGTTCTATTTTTGATGATGAGGATGAAGATCAGTATGATATGTATTAGGATATATAATTGTAGTTGCCTTTAGCTCATGTTTTTTTTTCATTTTCAGCACATACAACCTCATTTATAAATATTGATTTTGGATGTAAAGCCTCATCTATAAAGGCTAATTTAGGATTTTTCTACTTGCATCATGTAATGAATGATATTGTTCATCTATGAGAGTTAATATGGACATGGTTTTCCTTCTAAAATGTCATTTATGTGTATCATTATGATTTTCTTGCAATATAATGTTTTATTTAAAAAACAAACTATATATATATTTTAATTTTTTTAAATACGATGTTTCCCCCGACGTTTCCATTTTTTGAGGGCCTATTTCGTACCGTCCCGGTTTCGTAAACTTAGAAACGTTTACCTGTTTCGTGCAACTTAGCTAAACACTAATAATAACTGAAAACCCTAAGTTTTAGCTCAAGTCATTACGACAACTTTATTACACATGTAAGCCTTATATTCAAACACCCTCTCATAAGGCATACAATACTGAAAACAAGTCACTGAAAGCAAAACATACTTTGATTGCAAACACATTTATTGAAACTTAAAACAATAGAGTCAAATATTCTTCAGATGCTTTTTCTTTGAAAACAATGCTTGAACTAGTAAGACTCCCTCAAGATGTTCCCTATTCTTATGAAAGGTGTTGTCTCCCAATTGTAATCCAAGTTCCTAACATCATTGGACATCATTTGCACATTCTCGTAAAGGTATGGTACTGAACTTCCAGATCCTAGATCTCCCTTATACTATTGAAGAACAATCGCCTCATGCATGTCTCATAACCAATGTTACCAACATCAGCAGCGACAAAATATCATCGAGGGTCCGAAAATGAAAATATCGGCAACATCGGGGAACATATCGAAAAATGCCGTAAGAACGAAAAATATACAAAAATATTCATTTTTTTTCAATTTTTTAAATATCTAAAGCATCAACAACATTAAATAAATGCATTTCCACATAAATATGTAAAGAGAACTGATATATAAGATGTATAAGATGTCTAGTAAACTCGAATACATCACAATCTACAGATCAACACTGAATCATATCTAGAGTCTAAAGCCTCAAAATATCATCAAAAAATATAATAAGTGACAAATGTATCTCATCATCATGAATCATCTACAATGAAATCAAATAAAGTCTAATGATTCACTCTGACCCTTTTATGGGAAAAGGTGATAGCTTTTCCTCTAGAGGAAGAAGCCCTTGGGGTTAGCACTGGACTCTGACGTCCTATAGAAGAAGCAGGAGCTAGACTCTAGTGTTCTCTACCGATGCTATTGCAAAGTACAACTCCCTCTGTCGGATTCCGTGACGATGGTGGTTGACTTTGCCCATACCTGCAGATGCGCCCTTTCTTGAGGGAAATCAATCCCAACTTCACAATGAACAGGTTATGGTGCTCAAAATCTCGCTCCTCCTCGTCTTTGGTTGAAGGAAAACTTGCCTCTTTCTCCTTTGCTCTCCAAACCCCACACTTCACTTGCAAAATGAGAGAAAAAAAGTCAAAACCAACTTTATTTCTGGCCTTGTCCACGTGCCTGAGACATTTTGGATCGTAGCGCGATAATATTGCGCTATTTTAGTAAATAACGCGATATTATCGGCAGTGGTAAATAGTGCGATCTTTTTAGCGATAATATCGCCACAACCCATTTTGGCGATATTATCGTAATCATCGCGATGTTGGTAACACTGCGCATAACCCCAATAAGATATAGTTTCTCTGATCCACAAGCATCTTGCACTGTTGAACAACCATCGATCTGTTGAATTTTCAATTTCCAGATCTGATAATTATTTCCTTATGGTTTCAAACAGAATTTTATGCAACTGTTATCATAGAATAATTACACACTGAAAATCTCAACCAAAAATAACTGCAGTGGAAACAACAGAATCATAGAAAGATAGCCATGTGTTAGTAACAATTCTTGTCCTGGGCACAAGAGTATTCAGGTCTGCAGGTTGCACGAGAAGCGCCCAAGCGCAGCGCGGAAAAATCTCGTTTTGGGCTTCCAAGCAAGTAAGCGGGCGAAATTATATTGTCGATGGTCCGGATTCATAGGAGCAGATCAACGGTCAGCGGGAAATCGCGATTAGTGGAGTTGCGCCGAGATTAGCGCGATGGGTAGCGCCCATATTGCATACAGGAGAGGATAGCAGCCGTCCATCCAAAGGACGCGTGGCGCGAGATCTGGTCACGTCGGCATTTCGGCATTCGGGAGTTCGAAGGGGGAGGGTTCCATGTCGTGCTACATCTCGAAACCCCGAAGCGCCGAAAACGCACAAAGTCGGGCCCGCAGTATCCCGGAGTGAGTTCAGGACCGTCAGATCTGAGAGGGACGCGTGGCGCCCAATTAAGCCACCTCGACGTTTCGCTCATCGCCACTATAATAAGCAAGGATCAACTCCTTCCTATTCACGAACGCCGAAAGCGCCTTTGAGAGTAAACGCAGGATCATAGCCCGTGGTCACTTGGGAAATAAAAGAGCTGTGCAAGAGGGGCCAAAGGTGTCGGGTTTAGTCACCGAAGGGATCATCACGATCTCCAGGTGCCATCTGATTCAATATCAATCCTGGTTCTCGATTGGAGTAAATGAAGGTGAGAGGGGGTGGTTGAAACCTCTCCTCACTCATTAAGCGTAAAGTATGGAGGATCTGGCAAGCTGTCTGCCTGAGAAGGTCCTGTGTACCGATTTTTTCCAAAGACGCCATGTCGAGTCCTCGACTAGTCAGAGAGGTCTGCACACGCTAGCTCGACACTTAATGGCTTAGCTACTCCCCTTGCAGGAGCTATGCGCAGTTAAGGTGGAGTCTGATGAAGAATGTCCGTCCGAGTTTGATCGAAAGGACACCACGCCTTGGATGACCAAGCACGCCTCTGTTAGGCGATTTTTTCTGAGTATATAGACTCAGTCTTTGTATTTTGTAAGCATCGATGGTTGAGCAAGGCTCCCGGTTGTAAAACTGTAATGAAGCACTGTTATTCTGGTTATGCATGGACTCTTGAGACTTCTTGCCTTATGAATGTCAGTTTCTTTCACGTCTTTGTTTATACTGTGTTAGAGCAACTCGGAATTGGAGGATCCAGTCGAGTTGTAACTGTTATAGGATGATATAGGTTGGATCATTGTGACAATTGCATTGTTTCTAATCGGTCCCTGTGATTTTCTTAGCGCTGAACGACTTGGAATTGGAGGATCCAGTCAAGTCTCCCTTTCAGTTTCTCGAAGCCCTGAACCAAGAGGATCTTGCATTCAGAGTTTTTCTTCTACAAACTGCTGAAAGGCTTGTTGCCTGAGGTAGTTTGCTCACTTTAAATCAACTCACTGAYTGAAGTTAGATCAAGACCTCCTTTGTTCCTTACATACCAGACTCAGTTCCCGAGTTAGAGCGATACCTTCCYGAGTCTCTACCCATTTGATCACCCATTAAAACTATTGTGACATAAAACTGATGGGCGTTGGGCTCTGCTCCTGCAAGCAATCCAGGAGTGACTTCTGACGGTAACACCATGCACAGTAGACATAAGATTTACCTTGGGAAACCCAAGCTTGAGAGAAAACCCAACAACTTTTCTTAAGAAGAAATCAATCCAAGTTCATCACCATTTACATGAAGAAACCCAGCAAAAAATAATTGTGTAATTGTATGAGGAGGAACCCTCAAGGATAACACACCTCAAAAGAACTGTTAAGATACCCCATAAAAATAACGCACCTTGAAGATAGCGCAACTGGACACTGTGCACTGCAATTGGCAAATGGGAACTGCGCACTGCAACTGTCCATTGGGAACTGCGCGTTGCAACTGTTAACTAGGAACTACGCACTGTAACTATCAACTGGGAATTGCGAACTGTAACTGGCTAAAATGCAATTGATGAGAAGAGTTATGTTGTGTGACAAGTGAAATGATCCAGCCTTTATTTATATAGTTCGAGTCACCTTCAATTTCCTTGTCGGGCCGACTTCTTCTTTTGTCTTCAATTTCTTCTTTAATGCTTTTCGGGGTTTCTTCAATGGTTTGTCTTGTCTTCTTGGCATTTCTTCTTCACTAGAAAAGTTGTCCATGAGCCTTGTTGATGTATCATCTCCTCACATGCATTTCTAATTAATATAGGGCTCTAATGTTGAGTAGATTCACTGAGAAGCCCCTCATCACAAGAGGTCTCTTGAGCCTACATCTTCAACATTAGACTAGACTTGTAAACAAGTCAAACCTACCCTATAAAAATAGATCACTCCACCCTGGAGCAGGAAATGTGAGCATCTCGAGTCTTTATCACTCATCAAATCAACATTGACTACTAGGAGAAAGACTACACCTGGGCCGTTCACAACTAGCCAAATCAGCATGGCCCTGTGAGGGAATGTATCATTCTCCCTTGGTCAAATAAGCATGACCAATCTGGGAGAATGTCTGCCCGATGCTGCTTACTAGAGAAACATCAACATCCTGGGCCATTCACCACTAGCCAAATCAACATGGGCCTGTGAGTGAATGTATCATCCTCCCTTGGTCAAACCAGCATGACCAATCTGGGAGAATGTTTTCCCGATGCTGAAACATCAACACTCCCTCTCAACGAGGGAGAGATTCTGCATCACGCCAAGCTTGTCTCTGAAGTATACAAACTTCACCCTAGACAGAGGCTTGGTGAGAATGTTCACAATTTGCTCATTTGTGGATATGTACTGGAGCTTTACTGCTCCCTTCTGTACCATGTCTTAGATGAAGTGATATTTGATCTCAATGTGCTTCGACTTGTCATGAAATACTGGATTCTTCGAAAGTTTGACACAACTTTGATTATCACAATGTATCAAGGTTGTCTCTAGTTCCTGATCAAATAGTCTTGCAAGAAGCTTCCGAAGCCATACTTCTTTGCGACTTGCGACTTGCGACACTAGCTGCGATATACTCCGCCTCTGCTATACTGAGTGCTATAGAAGTCTGCTTCTTGCTAATCTAGGATACTATAGCTAATCCTACGTTGAAGCAACACCCTGAGTTGCTCTTTCTGTCTATTGCACTCCTTGCCCGGTCAGAATCTATATATCCTTGCAACCTCACTTCACCACCTGAGACATATCTTAGACCATATCCAACTGTACCACGTAGATACCTCAACACATGCTTTGCTACAACCCAATGGAACTGCCTCGGCTCAACCATGAACTGACTCAGGGTTCTCACTGCAAAGCAAATATCTTGCCTGGTGTTGACCAAGTACATCAAGGATCCAATCAATGGTTTGTACATAGTGGGATCCACCAAATCTGAATCTAAAGCAGAATCACTCAACTTCTTCGATTTGTCATCATAGGTGTAGCCATGGACTTGCAGTCCATCATACTGAATTTGCTCAAGATCTCAAATGTGTACTTCCCTTATCTGAGGAAGATCTCACCTGGTCTCTGCCACACCTCCAATCCCAAGAAATAATGCCTCAAGCCAAGATCCTTCATTTGGAACTCTGAGGCTAACTCCCTCTTGCACACGACAATGAGGCTCTCTTCCCCCGTAAGGAACATATCATCAACATACAACACCAAGATCAACGGATCACCATCAATAACCTTGTAGTAAAGGTTGGGATCTGCATCACTCTTGGTAATGTCCAAACTCATCAAGTATCCATCAATCCTGGAGCACCATGCCTTGGGTACCTTCTTGAATCCATACAAAGCCTTCTTTATTCTGCAAACATGAGATTCCTTCCCATGTATTACAAAGCCTTCAGGTTGCTCTATGTACACTTCCTCCTCAATCACACTGTTGATGAATGCGGTCTTCACATCCATCTGATGTAATCTCCAACCCATAACTGAAGCAAGAGAAATAATAGTCCTGATGGAAGTGTACCCGGTGACTTGAGCAAAAGTCTCCTCATAGTCCACTCCCTCTTTCTGAGAGAATCCTTTGGCCACAAACCTCGCTTTGTAATTTTCGATGCTTCCATCTGCTGCATGCTTGATCTTATAGATCCACTTAGAAGTCACCACTGACTTCCCCTTTGGTCTCAGACCTATCTCCCACACATCATTCTTCATGACAAACTGATACTCTTCCATCATGGCATCCTTCCAAACATGTTGGCCTACTGCCTCCTCATAACTGGAAGGTTCAGAATCAATGATGTGACTCATCAATGCAATATAACTTGAGAACTTATGAGGTCGTTTTCTCTTCCTGAAAGTACCACTGGGAGTTGCATGCCCCTTTGCATCCCGCAAAGTGTCACAAAGTCATGTTGGCCTCTTCCTGGTCACTGCAACATCTCTAGGTAGATCCACTGGCTCTGCTGTCTCTACTGACTCCTCCTGATAGTCTAAAGGATGAACAATTGGACTAGAGGGATTTGTACCCTTATCCTTTGGAGCCTCTTGCTCCTCACTATGAATCTCCACATGAGACTCTCTAGACCTCCTGAAGGCTATCTCTTCATCAAAGGTGACATCACGACTAACCTCAATTTGACGTCCTGGAATGTAGATCCTGTAGGCCTTCGAAGTCTCGATGTATCCCACAGAAGTACCCTTCTTTCCAGAAAGTTCTAACTTCATCCTCTTCTCCTTGGACACATGGATGTATACTGGGCAACCAAAGATCCTCAAATGGCTGACCTCTGCAATTCACTCCTGTGAATGTCTCCTCAGGAGTCTTATCTCCCAATATCCGATGAGGACTCCTATTCTTAACATAAACTGTTGTGTTGGATGCCTTTGCTCGTAAGAACATGGGTAGATTCTGATCATGAATCATTGCCTTGACAACCTCCACAATGGATCTGTTCTTCCTTTCCACAACACCATTCTGCTGCAGGTTGTAAGGAACTGTCAACTCCCTCTTGATCCCTACTTCATTGCAGAAATCATTGAAGTCAATGGAAGTATACTCTCCGCCATTATCTGTCATTAAAACCTTGTTCTTCTTCCCCGTCAAGTTCTCTGTTTGAGCCTTGAACTCTTGGAACCTACTGAAGACTTCATCCTTTGTCTTCATGAAGTAGATCCATGTAGAAATCATCAATGGATGTCACATAGTACAAGAAGCCACCCATGGATGATACTGTCATTGGTCTGCATACATATGAATGCACTAGATCCAAGATCCCTTTGGATCTACAATCACTGCTTGGATAAGGTCCATTGGAATACCTATAACCATTCTTCTTAATACTGGTAAAGCCCTGTAATGCAGGTGAGCAAATCTCCGATACCATAACTCACATAAACTGATACTGTCATGTACCAATGCCTGGGCTGGACGTCCTGATAGTTTGTATAGTCCTCCCTCTTGAACACCAGTCACTCCTGCTGAGTCTATGCTCGAGCCCTTAGGCCATAGAAGAACCTGACCATCCACAAATGCAACCTTGTAACCTCTATCCTCCAACGCTGAGGTAGAGAGCAGGTTCTTCTTTAATCCCGGTACAAACAATACGTCTCTCGTGTAGAGGATCTCTAGACTCAAGCTGAAACGATATAGTTCCAACTCATTTTACTGCATAGTTGGCGTTGTCTCCAAGTTCCACCAGTAATGTTGAGTCCTCTGTTAAATCTTTAAGAGAATTTCGGTAACTTGTCATGTGTCTAGAAGCACCACTGTCTACCAACCAGGTATCACTACTATTTGTAATAGTGCATGTAAGAGCGGAGACAAAGAAATACTCTTTCCGAAGTTCATCTGCAATCTTATCAAGCTTAGATTCCTTTGTCTTCTTTTGTGTTGGATGCTCATCAACATCGACTATTGATGCATGCTGCCTTCCCTTCCTTTTCTTCTTAGGACACTGAGAAGCATAGTGACCAAATGCATGAAAATTGTAGCACTTGTTCTTTGAAGGATCCTTCTTCTTCTGTCCTTGAATTGGAGCTGATCCTCCACCTGTATTTTCTTTCCAAAATTTCTTTTTCTTGCATGAGCTGCAAGAGCTTGAGTTCCTTCATCCTGGGGTTTCTGCAAGCTATTCTTAGACAATACTTTGGCCTCCTCTTGGACACAATCAAACCATAGCCGATCGAACTTGGGCAACTCTTCTTGCCCAAAAATGCTCTAAACAAATGACTCCCATGAAGAAGGCAATCCATTAAGAGTTACTGTAACAAGTTTTGCATCATCAATGGTGTCTCCAATGGCCTTGAGTTGATCTCTCAATTGGGAGACTTTCATAAAATAAGTGGCAATTGAATCTCACTTGGTCATCATGATACAACATAGCTGATTTCTCAAAGCCAATTTCTTGCTAGTGTTCTTACTCTCAAACAATCCCACCATAGCGTCAAACATTCCTTTGGTAGTCTTCAACTCAACAATGTGTGGAATCAAATGATCTTTTACGGAATCTATCAAGATCCTCTTAGCCTTTGCTTTATTCTTCTTGTGCTTGGCTTTCTCTTCATTAGTCTCTGGTTCTGCAACAATTTCTTTTACATAATTCTGAATCTCATTTTCATCCATGATGAAGAGTATCCTAGTCTTCCAGGATCTGAAATTTGTAGCACCATCCAATTTGTCTTCTAGTCTGTGAGACCGGACAACATCTTGACCTGCCCGGAACAAGAACAAGAACATGAAAAAGTACAACACTCTTCTAGTGTTGTAGCCAACAATAGATCTGTGACTGTGTAGTGGAAAATTTCAACAATGCTTTGAAACCATGTTGAATTTTCAATTCCCAGATTTGATAATTATTTCCTTATGATTTCAAACATAATTTTATGCCACTGTTATCATAGAATAATTAAACATTGAAAATCTCAACCAAAAATAACTACAATGGAAACAACAAAATCATAGAAAGATAGCCATGCACAATAGACACAAGATTTTACCCTAGGAAACCCAACCTTGAGAGGAAACCCAACAACTTTTCCTAAGAAGAAATCAATCCAAGTTCATCACCATTTACATGAAGAAACCCAACACAAGATAATTGCGCACTTGTATGAGGAAGAACCCTCAAGGATAGTGCACCTCAAAAGAACTGTTAAGATACTCCAAAAAAATAGCGCACCTCGAAGATAGCGCAACTGGCAACTGCGCATTGCAACTGGAAACAGGGAATTGCACACTGCAACTGTCAACTGGGAACTGCGCACTGTAATTGTCAATTGGGAACTGCGCACTGTAATTGTCAACTGGGAATTGCACACTGTAATTGGCTAAAGCGCACTTGATGAGAAGAGTTATGTTGTGCGACAAGTGAAATGATCCAGCCTTTATTTATATTGTTCGAGTCACCTTCAATTTCCTTGTGGGGCCGACTTCTTCTTTTGTCTTCAATTTCTTCTTTAATGCTTTCCGAGGTTTCTTCAATGGTTTGTCTTGTCTTCTTGGCATTTCTTCTTCACTAGAAAAGTTGTCCATGAGCCTTGTTGATGTATCATCTCCTCACATGCACGTCTAATTAATATAGGGCTCTAATGTTGAGTAGATTCACCGAGAAGCCCCTCATCACAAGAGGTCTCTTGAGCCTACATCTTCAACATTAGACTAGACTTGTAAACAAGTCAAACCTGCCTTATAAAAAACAGACCACTCCACCTGGAGCAAGCAATGTGAGAGCATCTCGAGTCTTTATCACTCGTAAAATCAATATGATTACTAGGAAAAAGACTACACTTGGGCCATTCACCACTAGCCAAATCAACATGGCCCCGTGAATGAATGTATCATTCTCCCTTGGTTAAATCAACATGACTAATTTGGGAGAATGTCTGCCCGATGCTGCTAACTGGAGAAACATCAACATCCTGGGCCATTCACCACTAGCCAAATCAACATGCCTCGTGAGTGAATGTATCATCCTCCCTTGGTCAAATCGACATGACCTATCTGGGAGAATGTCTGCCCAATGCTGAAACATCAACACTATCCTCCATTGCATCACTCCCTATCTTTAAATTGTGGGCTTCTTAAAATGTGAACAATGCTAGTTCTTCAGTCTCGTCATCATGGTTGTCGATATCTGGTGGATCTCCAACAATGGCCACATTTGTTGATTCTTTAAGCTTTACTTTAATAAGATCATTGGCATGGGTTTTGCAATTAAGCGATGTATGACATGTTTTTCCATAGTAGTAACACTCAGTCCCACTCTTACACGTCATTCTCTTTCCCATCCTTTTCTTTGAGTATAGTGCTATCTCTCGCTGAGAATCTAGCATTGTCTCTCATGGAGAATCTCCTGTAGTTGCTCTCTTTTCTTGAACTAAGAGAGATAAAATCATGTCTTCTAGATTGTATGAAGACATGTGATTGAGAGTAAAGATGACATTGTATTGAGAAGGTAGATTGTTTAACAAAATGGCTTTGGCATCCTCTTCCTCTTTCATAGCTTTGACTTCAGCTAGTCTTCTAATGAGAGATCTTAGATTGTTTATGTGGCTGGACGTAGTGACTTTGGTAGACATATTGAACATAAATAATTGTAGTTTCAAAGAAACTTTGCATTCATTGCTTTTGCTCCAAATAGCTTATTCAACTTATCTCATATTTCCTTGGATGATTTGTCCAGATCTACCTTGATGCAACTCAGAATTTGAGAGAGCAAGACCAATAATAGCTTCGGCTTTATATCTCTACTCTACTCTGCGATTCTAATAATTTATTTGGATTTGTAGGTGATTGCTCAGTCCCTTTTACTATTCCCCACAAGTGTTTGTTCATCAATTGCATCTAGATTTTAACTTTCCAGTTATGGATATTTTGGCCATTGAATTTTTCTATAGGTGTTTCCAAAATTTTTGATTGAATATTATGAAAAATACTGGTAAATACCTTTGTAAATTAACTCTTGATGGTTGATGTATGCCAGTCTGTACGTCAGGCTGATGTACCTAGGACTGTATGTTGGTTGGATGGTAGCTTTATGACAGAGGTACATAACTTATATGGCAGCTAGCTAGTGTCTTTACAGTGGATGTAGGAAAATTGTATGACGACTGGTTAGTGTCTTTATAACAGATGTACCGAAATTGTACGGTAGACGACGAATTGTTATATGGTGGTGGGAAATTGTACGACAGCTGGTGGTGACTGGCTTCTCCATGAATCAATTAAACACCTATTTTTCCTTGAGTCAGACCTTAAATTTGTGGCTCCCCAAATTTCATAATATAAGAAATGGCAGCTATCAATTTTTTTGGTGGTTGACCTTTTAATTTGTGGCTACATCCTTCCCAGCATGCAAGGATTCTTCGATAAGGTGGCTCTTCCAAATTTTATCATGACTATTTTGCTATACAACAAAATGATATCTCTTTGAACACAGCTTCATATTTCAAGGGAATGGTGGCTCCTTCATTGAATGCTGACTTGATTTGCCTCTGTCCCATGTTCTCTTCATTCAATTCTCTCACTTGGTGGTTGGAGGGCTCCCTTCACCTTGCAATCAATTCCTTAAACTTGGCCATGAGGATCTCCCCGCTCTAATACCATATTGTGAAGAAGCTAGATTGCTAAATCCCAGACCCCTAGATAGAGTTGAGATGGATATACACACAATAACTCAATATTAGATTAAGGAAATACTTCACACTATTACAATGAGATTCACTTCTCTTATATAGAGTTCAGAAGGTCATAATTGTCTAAAACCCTAAACGTTAATAATAATTGAAAACCCTAACTTTTAGCTTAAGTCACTACGGTGACTTTATTACATATGTAAGCCTTATATTCTAACATTTTTCCCATTGAGTTTGTGGGATTCTGGCATCATGAAATTGTTGATGTTGGCCATATCTAATCGGATTACTCCAAAAAAATTCTACTTATGACTACAACACAAAACATAAACCCTTTAAAAAATTCAACTTATAACTCCAAGATTCAGTAAGGGTTTTCAGTTTATAATTTGTACAGGGATTTAAAACAGAGTTTTCAGTTTATAATTTGCAAAGTATTTACTTCATATCACTTCAAAAATCAGAACGCTAGGTCGCTGTCACTTTTTATTATTGTTGCAAAAATCGTCGAAAAATTGGCGATGTGGGAAAAAATGAAAAATCAGCCCAAAAAAATCGCGATTTTTTCACTTGACATCGCAATTATTTTTTCGAAAAATTGCGCCACGATGGTAAAAATCACCAAGCATGCTGAAGCCGTGGGGATAAAGGTGATTTCCTCATTTTTTTGGTCATTTGAGTTGTTTGTTGTTGGAGAAGGAAGGAGAAGGGTTTGTGGTCTTCATCAATCATTGTGGACTCTGGAGATAGCTAAACAACCATCATCATCATGTCAAGGATCTTTTAGTGGAGAAAGGGTTCAATTTTATTTGCCAACCGGTTTTGAATCTTCCATTCATAGGTATGTATTTAAATCCCACCATGTTAATGCTTTTTTTCATAGATTTATGCATGTTTTCTTGCCTCTTTGCTTGCCTACATTTTGCTTATTTTTTTTGTTATTTTGCCATGATTTTCATGCCCATAAAACAATAGGGTTATTTTTTTGATGGGACAACAAGCTTGAGCCTTAATCTAATCTAATCTAGAGGTCTGTTTTTTCATTGCTAATAATCTAATCTAGAGGTCTGATTTTTTTTACTGATGGGCTGTTATTTTCTCTGTTACCGGATCCGTTGGGTCCAGGTGTTGTATCTGCGGATCTCGAGATCAGATACGGATTTGGATCCGGATCTGCTTTGTGGCACTGTTTCTCGGAATAATGCGCGAATTTGAAACGCCGATGGGGTGTATAAT
>SNQJ01S0001487.1:0-24306 GCA_010110895.2 Picea sitchensis | reverse complement strand
TTTTACCCAACACCAACCCCTCTGGGCCTTTAGCCCCTTCTTCCCATAGAATGAGGGACAACCCCTTCTTGGGTCAATACACCCCAAAATCCCAAGAGATAAGGAAATAGAGGGGAAAAATGATGGAAAATGGTAAGTATGGTCGGGAACGATTCGATGGCTCATTAAGGGATTTCCCAGTAGCAAACCTATTCCCAAAGAAGACCAGTTACTAGGGGACAATGTCAACCACCATGGTGAAGCAAGGCAAAAGTTATAATGTCCAAGCACATATCATGAAATCTAGAGCAATCTAAGATACACCATAATCAAGTGGCTTAGGTATTGAAATGATTCTCACCATAATACTAACTTGTACCTCATGGAGCAAGGCCCACTACCTTCTAGAAGCCAACTGGTGTGGTGGATGCCATCTGTAAACTTGTGACCATCTGTGGTGGTGAGTGGGTTTTCCATCTGTGCAAAGCGTACTGCTGGTAATGTACTCTCGACACTCCATATCTACAACCTGAGGGCCTCGAGACATCATCTCCTTAGTTATCCACAAAATGGGGTTAACAAGACCCTTCTCAATTTCTTGGTACATTGTCCTAGAGGTACCATGTTTATCAAATCAATGAATGCATCGACACATGTAAAAGATGCAACATTGTTGTGTGAGTTGATGGATAGGTTCATACAAGAGACCGGTTTGTACAATGTGTTACAAATCATAACAGATAATGCAACTAATTATGTGGCTACAGGTAGGATGCTTATGGAGAGGCACCACTCATTGGTCTGGACTCCATGCGTTGCACACTGTATTGATTTGATGCTCAAGGATATGGGGAAAACTTCCTTCATGAAGGAGGTGATTGATCAGGTTAGGAGCGTCCCCAAGTTCATATTTAACCATGCTTTCGTTCTTAGCCTCATGAGGAGAGACCAGAAATAGGGAGTTGTGGTGTCCTACAATCACTCATTTTGCCACCAACTTCCTTACTCTTCAGTCTTTGCTTCAATGTTAGTTTGAGTTAAAGGAAATGTTTGTTTGTGATGAGTGGCGAGTTCTACATATAGCAGGAGAGAGGATGGGAGAGCCATTGCCAGAGTGGTGTACAATGACTCCTTCTGGGAAGGAGTGGTAGAAGTGTGCTCAGTGAGTGAACCTTTGGTAAATGTCCGAGATTGGTTAATAGCGATAAGCCTGCAATCGGCTATTTGTATGAGGCCATGGATAGGGCCAAAGAAGCTATCTGAGCTTATTATGTGGGTAAGGGTACCCTCGGGTTTCGTAGACAGATGCTATTATGGGATTTGATCGATAGTCGATGGATCAGGATGCTCCATCAACCCATTCATGCAACAACACTTTTCCTCAACCCTGCATTTTCCAACAAATGCAACTTTGGTTTTGATGGCGAGGTGATGGAAGGGCTCCTTGTCTTCAGAGGATGGTACAGGATGTCGGGATTCACATCGAAATTAATCGCGAGATAGAGATGTATCGAGATGGTACCAGACTATTTGGCTTTGATGATGTTGTTGCTGCAAGGACCATTTTGATGTCACGTAAGTCGTTAGAATTTAGAAGTTAGAACTCTATATTTTTAAAATTCAATTATGTGTTTTATAATTTATTTTAAAGTTTAATTATGTTTTCTTTATGTTCTCTTTCTTTCTTATTTGTTGTAGATGTTTGGTGGCGAATCTATGGTGCAAGGGCACCAAATTTACAGAGATTTGCCATCCGAATCCTCAGTCAAACCTGTAGCTCTTTGGGATGTGAGCACAATTGGAGTGTATTTGAAAAAATACACTCAAAGAAACGCACCAAGTTAGAACTTAGAACTTCAACATAGCAATTACATTTATCGTAATTTATGAGTCTACGACCCTTTAATATATTATAACCCCCAAGACTCATTAAATTTTTTATGACCCTCTTACAATTTGGAGTTCTCACGTCTCAATGACTTGGTGTATGTCCATTACAATATCCGACTATGGTTGAGGCAAATGAATAGAACACCGGATGTGGATGCCATTTCCTTGGACAATATTGATGTATTGTCTAAGTGGAGGGTGTAGGCTGAAGTGCCTATCATGGAGGATCTGCTTGCATGGTTAGAGGAGGAGCAATAGTAGGAGGAGCAACATGGGGAGGGGGAGGAGGAGGAGGAGGAGGAAGAGGAGGGGGAGGAGTAACAACTTGAAGACATCATGGACGGTGATGTGCTAGTATCAACAACACCTTCTACACTTATTGATACACCTACTTCTACACACACCAATCGTCGTCTATTGTCAGACTCAGGGCCTTCTACTGTCAGGGGCAAGCCCGACAAACAACCCATTATCTTTTCCCGTAAAAGTGGGAGAGGGCATTGATATTAGATAGCTAGCTGCTAGTTTTGGGAGGCTGAGGTGCCTATCATGGAGGAGGCGCCTGCATGGTTAGAGGAGGAACAATAGCAGTAGGAGCAACAGTGGGAGAGGGAGGAGGAGGAGGAGGAGGAGCGGGAGGAGGAGCAGCTTGAAGACATCGTGGAGGGTGATATGCTAGCATCAACACCACCTTCTACACTTGTTGATACACCTACTTCTACACACGCCAGTCATCGTCTACTGTCAGACTCAGGGCCTTCTACTGTCAAGGGCTGGCCTGACAAACAACCTGTTATCTTTTCTCGTAAAAGGGAAAGAGGGCATTGATATTAGATAGCTAGCTGATAGTTTTGTTTCATTTGTCGTTGTACATCTACCTCATGATGATGAGATACACTTATAATTATATATGTGATGTCATTTTTTATTGGTTCTTGGTTAACGATTCGGTATCGACTTTGATGTATCATTTTTTATTTGGCATCCACTACATCATATATATTAGTGCTTTCTCCATATTTATGTGCCAATGTGTTTATCTGATGTTGTTGTTGCTTTATATGTTTAAAATTTTGAAAAAAAATGAATATATTTTGTATTTTTTAATGTTTGCCGCGGTTTGCTGATTTTTTTCGATTTTTTCCGAAACGACATTTTCCGGACCCTCGCTGATTTTTTGCCGATGCCGATGTTATCAACACCGCTTTTTATACCTTAAAGAATGATTATGAAATTTATTCTTTGAGAATTTTATGGCTATAATTATTGTATACCTTCTCAAATTTCCAATGCTGCTGGGTCGAATTGATCAATCTTCTGCTGTATACAAGTCGCACCGCTTTTTATACCTTAAAGAATGATTATGAAATTTATTCTTTGAGAATTTTATGGCTATAATTATTGTGTACCTTCTCAAATTTCCAATGCTGATGGGTCGAATTGATCAATCTTCTGCTGTATACAAGTCGCACCTTATTAAATTTCCAATGCGCCATCTTCTCCAGTCAAGTGTGTATAGGTCACTTCTGATGTATGTATGGGTATGTTCTTCTGCTTGGTGGAAGGTTGGGCTGTGCAAATTCACCCTTTTTTTCTTTTGCTCCAATGCTGCCTTGACTCAATTGGAATGCAAGTCACTAGATTCAATGGATGTGCCAAACTTTGTCTTGGCACGGTTCTCTGTTGTAAATTTTCAGACCCCACCCWGTTTCAAGTCTCACTGAGACTAATCATAGTTTAATGCCCAAAATCCCAATTTTATGACAGCAGCAAATACTCAGCRTATAAACAATTCTCAGAAATGAAACATGAGGATTCTGGACAGCATTAAATGCAGAAATAAATAATTATATGAGCAGCACACTAACTCAGAAATTATAGACACAGATTTTTGGTCTAACATTGACCCTGGAAAAACCCACAAGGGGAAAACCAATGAGAGAGGGGTTTTTTATTATTTTCAGAGCTTAGAGAGAATTTATTACAGCAGTCAATATCTTCAGAAATAAATTACAGACATATCTCGAAAACTGTGCCAAGTTTTCTCTGCAGAATCTGAGCTAAATACTTCTCGAAATTCGTGCCATAATTTCCTGTACAAATACACAGGTCAGCTCCTCGATTTCTGTGCCCTTTTCTGTATGGTTTCCCTCAAAATTCGTGCCAGAACAGCAGCCCGAATTTCTGTCCCTGAAAGTACAGTACATCCACCTAGGAAAGCATACCAACTCTCCAGAATTAATGCAGAAACCTCTTCTCGATTTCTGTGCCAGAAAACAGCAGTACGGCCTCCACAAATCCATACCGTACGGCCCAGAACTGCCCTGTACCTTCTCGATTTCTGTGCTGTAGTTTGGTGTCTTGGAATCCGTGCTACCTTCAGAAAACTTCCTCGCTGGTTCAGCTCGACTTCTCTCTCTCAAACTCTCTCCAAAATTATCTCAACAAGAGAAAATGAGGCGCCTCCTTACCCTAATCGACTCAATGAGGGAATATGAAGAGTTTCTTAATCCAACGGTTGAGATTGGATTAGATGAGTGGTTGAGATTGAATGTCCATTCACTCACCCCCTTCACTTAAGTCATAAAGTCACTTTTAATTCATATCATATGAATTAATTGACTAGAGTCCACATTAGGGATTTTCCCACCCCCTAGGCGCCTAGGTGATGAGAAACACTTGCCTAGGTACTTTTTAATTGTTTTTAACATCTGTCACGGGGCAGTGCCACAGTCAATGTGGTGTCTCTAATACCATGTTAAAGACAATTAAACAAATAAATGAAGAGACAAGACGATTGGAATAAGAAGTATATTGATATAATTTCTTGTTCCCATTGTCTCATCTTTTCATTTATTTGTTTAACATCCTTAGCTGACTTGTGGCAATCGAACCATGGCTACATTGATGAACTATCAATTCATGCAATACGAATGGTATGCATGTTCAAGAGTATGATAAAATGTCTCAACTGAATTGTATTCTTTGGGGTGTTGATTTCTGTCCAAATGTTAGTTTGTAAAGCCTGCAGCATTTTAAATGAGGTGTGTGTATGTGTTTAGGTGGATAGGTGGGTGCATGCATGTGTGCTGGGTGGGTGGGTGTCTCTTTGCATGTGGCTCAAAATGTCCACTCAAAGCAAGGTGGTTTGCTGGATGCTCTCAGAATCTTATAATTTTTTGTATTGAGGTTCTGAAATATAGGATCTCTTGTCAATTTCTCTAACTTGTTGATTTTCTTGGGCAGTTGTGCTATTTGGAAATAAGTGTTTCTGTTATATTGTATTAGGAATGCATGTCTTGTAGATGGAGTATTTCAGAAATAGCTGTTTCTCATCTTCAACCTTGTTTCTGTTGCATAATTTGCGTATGCTATTTTTCTAAGATGTTTTAAGCAATGTTTTAAAACTCGGACTCAGCCTCGGAATCGGTCGAGAGTCAACTTGGACTCGGACTTGGATTGAAATCTTAATGAAAAAACAGATGTTTCAGGCAACATGAAACTTATTTTCCTATTTCAACCAATAAAAGTTTGCTGATAGCCTTCTAAATAAGTGACAGTCTTGGATAGATGCTTTTATTATTTCAGTAAGTGATAAATATACAGAGTCTACCTCTCCTGGATTTATATAATATTAATATATAAGAATATAAAGATGTATTTCTAAAACCATTCATAATCTAATTCATATACAGAGAACGAGTGGGAAGCAACTTGCAAGTAACCCTGAAAAGGTCAATCCAAACCTTATAAGTTATAACCCAAACATCGCCAACTGCACACACCTGTTAAACCAAAAGAAGCTCAGTAATGCTTGTTTGTGATATTCCATCCCATCCATAATGCTTGAAGTTGTTTAATGGATCATGAATGTGCGCCCATCTAGCTAATAAACTTATGGAAATGTTCTCGTCCAAATTAGCAGGCAGATGCACCTCCAAAAGTACTTAACCACGTAAAGGCTGTGGCGGTGGGGTCCAAGGAATGACTTGGCTGAGTAGTTACGGACTTGGCTGAGTTGTGTACTAAGCCAGCCATCTGAACCGATCCGTTGGCCGAGTCAATACGGGCAGTGGTCAACTTGGCCGAGTTGACCGAGTCCGAGTCAACTCGGTCAGAGTTTGGAAAAACTGGTTTTAAGAGTGGTCTATCTTCCAGTCTCACAATGTAGAATCTGTGATCTGGTTCTCATCTTGCTGATATTCTTTTCGCTATTCCAACTAATTTTCTATTCAGGTGGTATGGTGGTTTAAGTTCTGGATTGAGACCTTTACAACAACAATTTTTTTGTCTTGTGGAGGACTTATGGGTTCCACAAGACTTCTCTGGTTTTGTCTTTTAGGTAGTATTTGGTGCCATTTCATCTAGTGGAAAGTTGGAGATTCCCGAATTGAATGGCTGTCTGATGATACCATCTGGCTATCCTGCACACTATGATTTTGAAATGAGTGACCTTTCTGTTTTTAATTATTAGTTCTTATTATGATAATGTTTTTACGCCTTTCAATTTGTTTTGATGGTAGAGTTGTGGTCTAGGCCATGTTAGTTTTGTACTTTACACAAATATTAATATATAAAGAAACTCAAATTTTGCAACATCAACCATGTCTCACTTTCTGTAGCATGTCGCATTATCATTTAACTAAATTCCATATGGGGCTATTTGATCCTCCACAGTTTCAGAAAGAAGTATACAGCGTTTAAAAATAAGCTATAGGAATGACTTGCAGCCAGATGCCAGTTAATGTTTTGTTGTTAAGAATGTAGCATGCTGTATTTTTTATTGCAGTTAGGATGCAGTTACTGATCAAACTCTTTAGGTTTAGATGTTCATATGTGAAAGTTGTTTGGAGAATCAATCGTCACAGAAATTCTAGTCTTGCCAAATGAATGTTCATTGGATTGTGTTGGCTGAAATGATTAAAAAATGGAAATAGATTATAAAGAACGGTTTTTGAAGATTTTTTGAATGCTCATTACTGTTATTTCGATTAAATGGTACATATTATTGCATTTGATATTGGACAGGTGAAGCAACTGGAGGAAAACATAGAGAGAACAACAGAAGCATGGGAGGGCCCGACAGAAGTAGAAGTGGAATTGGAGAGCAGGCTCTCACAGCTTACTGATCTCCTAATTCAAAAGCAGGCACAGGTTTGTGTGCAGAACGGAATGGATTGCTATAGTTGTGATGCTTCTGCAGGCAGTAAATTTGTTATGGTTACTTTTGAATTGAATCACATATATACACAAAAGGTCTATATAATATATTCCTATTTTCTTATAAGCTGAAACAATGTCAAGTCAGCTTGTTTCTGCATTGCTGGTGCCATATAAACGCTATCTATATAGATACACAAAAGAATGGGCTTGAGCCTTTTGTATTATAGTCGGTTCTTTTTTGTTAGTGCTGATGTGGCATTTGTCAGGGAAGCATATAGTAGCTTGCTTAAGGCTTCAATAGAACTTGCACGTGAGATTCTGGCAAAAATAGGCAGTTAGTTGACAAATGGTTGGTATGCATATGCTGTCAGTGGAGATGAACAAAGCTCACTCACACAAATGTAATAACCAAATCTGGCTTACGAGTAAAATATCCAAAATACTAGGAATATAAAAATATCCACGGGGATAATAAATAATATATAAATGTATAAGAGAATGAATAAGATGTCTATTACAATGAGAATGAGGGCCTTATATACCCACGTAGGGGGTGCCCTTCCATGAAGAGACACGACCTTCATCAGGGAGGTGTCTCTTCATTATTAATCATTAACTATTGATTATTTATTATTATTTATATTTTGTAACGTATTTACGTTTATTAGTATATATATTGTGTTCATAACATTGCCTTCCCCTTAAAAATGCTTTGTCCTCAAAATATAAATAATAATAAATAATCATAACATAAATAAAATATAAATATAAATAATAATAAATATATATATTGTGTTCATAACATTGCCTTCCCCTTAAAAATGCTTTGTCCTCAAAGCATATTTGTGGAACACTTATCTCTTGCTCTGGCTTGTAATTTTGTCTCTTGATTTTTTATTCCTGAATTAGTGATCGTTGAAGACTTGAAACGATAGGATCTTCTGAGCGTTGAGCATAACTCTCGCATTGTAAAGGAGTCTGGCCACCCTAATTCGATCTTCTGCAAAATTGGGCATTTATAGGGTTTTTGGAAAGAACTTGATGTATTTTGACTCCCATGATAGCTTCTACTTTGAGCACCACTTGTATTGGAAGTAATATTTTTTGACATATCAGTCATTTGATTCTGTTGATACATTGATTGGTTGAAGTATCGACTTTTGTGATTAGGATGTCGATAAGGCATCCTTGCAACTTGATCTTTACTTCGTATACTTGTAGCTTTTTCTTGATTAACTTTTGGAATTGAATCTTCTTCATACCCCTGGATTGTTTCTACTTCGACATTTGAAGACTTCTTTACATCARCTAGATTTGCATCCTTTTGAGTTGTAACTTGTAAGGTTGATTGGGTCTGTATTAATTCTCTTATCCAGAATTGGGATTTTTACATCTAAATATTTCTCTAGTTCCATAGGTTTAGTTATTGTCTCTTTATTGACTRTTTATGTTTTGCGATCTAGCTCTCCTTGTAAAGACTTCTTATCATGCTTAAGCTTTTTAATTTGTGTTAGTAAATCCTGATTATGTCATTTTAAACGTAAAAGCTCTTCTTTATCTTCTGACTTGTTGTCTTTATTTTTTTATTCTAGATTCTCCTTTCTTTCGTCTTTTAAGCTTTTAATTTGTTCTAGTAACTTATGATTAAGGTTCCTTAGGCAGGAGCTTTCTTCCTCTTTCTCGGTTAATTTCTCTTTGAGACCTTGATTTTCTTGTTCCAACTTTTGAATACATCGCTTCTTCTCCTTGGACTTCATGATTTTTGCAATTAGTTTCTGATTATGATTTCTTAGGCGAGAAATCTCTTCGTCTTTTTCAATGATAATCTTGTCACATTCTTTCTTTCGATCTTGCAACTTTTGTATTGACTTCTGGTTATCTTGAAGGATCACTTCTGATACGTCCTTCAGGTCTTCTGATGATGGAGCTTCTGAAATTGACTTCATTGTAACGTCCCACAATGTGATTTTCTTCTTCTTATAAGAAAATGTCAAAAACTTTCTCCTTGAGTTGAAAATAGAAGTACCCAATGTATCTACCCAAGTTGACCCTAGAATTATATCAACACTGTCTTGATACATTGATTCCACATTGAATTGAGCTATGAATTTGTAATCACCAATAGATAGTTGTAGGTTTTAATTTCATATTTCTCATCGGAAAGACACGTGTCGTTTTCAATTATATTTGCTTCTAAAAACATTAACTGGTTCGCTAGGTCAACATTAATGTGATTTTTCCTAGCATTCAGGCACATAGCGATGTTGATATTCTTTCCATGAATAATCCGATTTACTTCTAAGTAGGCATCCACATATTTTTTATAAGTATGAGGGAATCTTGTTTTTCCTTACTATACTCCATTTCGCTCATTTTGCTCTGATAGCAAATGAGACGAACAAAGTTCGCTCACACAAATGTAATAACCAAATTTGGCTTACGAGTAAAATATCCATGAGGATAATAAATAATATATAAATGTATAAGAGAATGAATAAGATGTCTATTACAATGAGAATGAGGGCCTTATATACCCACGCAAGGGTGCCCTTCCATGAAGAGATGTGACCTTTCATCAGGGAGGTGTCTCTTCATTATTAATCATTAACTATTGATTATTTATTATTATTTATATTTTGTAATGTATTTACGTTTATTATTATATATATTGTGTTCATAACATCAGTGCTGATGTGGCATTTGTCAGGCAAAGATATGGTAGCTTGCTTTAGGCTTCCATAGAACATGCATGTGAGATTCTAGCAACAGGCAGTTGACAAATTGTTCGTATGCATATGCACTTCATATTGGTGCCCTTAGACTCTAGAGTAAATCTGTAAGAGACTTAATTTTTAGCAATAGCCTTATGTTTGTTATTGATGTTGAAATTGATACATATTTTACAGCTTGCATTTCCCCATTGACAGTCACTGCCTCCTCTAAATCCCAGTATCATAAATTTGTTGCTGCAGTGTTTTGCTAGGACTTGAACATTTTAATTCTTTTTGCTTCTAGACTCGTTTAAGCATGTATGGATATCGCATCGCCCCCAGCTGTTACTCCTGATTTAATTCTGTGTTATATACTCTCACATCATGCAACGAGGATAATAGTATGCTTCCCTTGGTTGCTTGACAGGTTGAAGCCCTCTCTGCAGAGACAGCAACATTGCTTTTCAGGCTAGAGGTACATTTTATATCCTCTACAGAGTGTTCTAATCATGGCTGTTGTTCTTTTGAATGTTTGTTCATTAGCTACATGGTATAGTTTTTGTTAACTTGCAAAGAATTAGGTCTATTTGGAGTTCTAATATATCATGATGGCATTTCAACATGCAACAACAGGGACTTGCACAGTCAAACATACCAAATGGCAAGAAGTCTTCAGTCCTGTTGGATTCAATTTCAATTGATGATGACTTGGAGTTTGGGTTGGCCAGATCATATGGTTCGAGGAGCAAAGAAATTAATGAGCATGGAGATTTTGGAGGACGCACTATTTTCTTTGTTCTTCGCCAATTGGACATGATATTCTCTGCTGGTGCTTATTATCTACGGAGGCATGGGCCGGCAAAATGTTGTGCCTTAGCTTATCTGTTGGCTTTACACATTTGGGTGATATTTGTGCTGTTTTTGCATTCTGAAGAACCAGAGGGCTCAAAATCTGGTGCTCTCTTCTCATTAGACAGTATTAATAATGCAACGAATTCCTTGAATTCTACTCAGTTCTAATTGTACTTGCTGTGATTCTTTAAGAACCATGATAAGGTGCTTTCTGTGCACTGTACAATGACTGTTCAACATTGGAGTAGCACATTTGAGCCAATTCTGTATAGCTAATCAGATGCCACTTCAATTCTAATCAAATTTATCAATGATACAAATTTCATTGAATAGTACCAAGTCCCTCATCTTCCTTATGCCATCTTCTGCAAAGATGTGGCAAAGTAATCTATACGATATTTTGTAAAAAGCATCTGACAATGGGATATAATTTTTAAGGGCGTAAGCCTAATGGTATCATTGACAACCATGTTCAGTTTTTTGAACCTCATTTCGATAGAATGTAATTTATCCATATTTAAAAGCATGAATTGATGAATGAAATTGAATACTTTTCCATCCATCATCTTAGTTTGTAAGTGAGCATGAATGACAATCAGAATTTAAGATACGATTGACATCTTTATTAGTGCAAATATTATGTTAATGCTTTTAGTGGATGTCATGCACATAAAGAATAATATCATCCTAGATTTTTTTAATGACTAACACTTCAAAATTCACACAGCTGTAACATGCCATGGTTTTTAATCATAAAAGAGAGATCAACTACAATCTTATAATAGCAGCACCCAAAATATCAGATTAGCATTAATTGACAATGGATGGTAAGTATTAATTCTAAAATCAGTAAGCTGTGTAGGTGTTTTTAGGTCCGCCGTATAGTAGTAAATGAGCTTATTGAAGCAGTGGGGCATGTAGTGCATGGTTGTAAAGTGTAGTTTGAATTCAAAGAAATAGTGTAGTCATCGGATATTACAGCACCATGTAGGTTATCTGTATCATAGTCAACATGACTTGGACTTGGCAACAACTCAACAAACCCTAGATGGAGAATCAATTCGACAACTCAGAAAACCCAATATGGAGAATAAACTTGGCAACTAGGAACTAACTTGGCTTATTAAAAAATCCAGGAATATAAGCTTAAAAAAACCAGAGCACATAAACTCAATAAAACTCTGCAAAACTCCACAAACATGCCAACTCGGCAATAGTTCGTTGAGTTTGACCAAAATACATGAGTGTGASCTGGCTAGCTAAGATGGCGACCTGAGTCAATTCATGAGCACTCAGAAGGGTACAAGTGCTGTGTATAGTGTCTGCCAGATGTTACAGTATTCACATTGCTTTACATTTTAGAGAAATAACTCTTGTTGCTACCCGTTTATCAAAGCCTGCAGGCTCAACAAGTCACATAAATGAACTGCTGATCTTGCTTCCTAGGCATTGATTCTGTTTCTTCGACAGATAAAATGTGAGCTTTAGATAAATATGTGGGGATTTACGCTGATGCAGAACAAAAACACAATTATATACACATAAATGTGGAGATAACAATAAATATCATATATATTAATGATACTGCAGATTGAATGGGAGCCCAAGGTAGGTTATCCACATTGTGCATCACACCCAAGTTATTATTTGTGGTTACATTAATATATAGCATGCTAAGTTGATTATAGTGGTTTATCCATCCAACCACTAACCTTTGACGTTTGACCATTAAATGTTACAATGGTCACATATCCATTAACATTAATGTAACACACCCACTATCGTAATTAAAAAAAATTTGGATTAATCTCCCATAAATGAGAAATCTCTAGAAACCTGCACTTGCAAAATGCAAATCCCTGGTTCAATATCGGGGTTCGGGGTTCCTTCTATCGGGGTTTTGATACCCACAATGTCTTGGCAACTACAAACCCCGATCTCCGATCTCTGATTCACTCCTTGGTTGCCTCCTACGGTCCTCATGGTTGCCTGGGCTCCCGTGGCTAAACCCTTGATCCACATGACGGTTCTGTATGACCATGCAGCTTCTCTTCGGGGTTTGAGTTTGTAGTGTGCCGAGGTGCGCACATGCCTCTGAACTCGATCCTCCGTCCGATGTGCTCGTGTGTTGGCTTCAGGGCTAATATCACGGTCAATGCCAAGCCACAGCGTTCCACAAGACCAGTCTTAATTCTTGTGAGGGGTTTGGCCTTTCAATGTCATGGCGCTGCAGTCCTGAGCTCTCGGCGATGCCGCCTTTACCTTTGCTTCGCCCCCATGACTATCGCCCATCCGTTATGACCCACTTACCATATGGCTGGCCAGCGGAATAGCAACCTTCCCGCCGGGGGTTTTGGCGTGCGATAAACCTGAAGACACATACTCCAAGGGACTTCGCGATATCCGATTCCCAATTCTCTCCGGATGCACCGACCGTCCCTTCGATCCAGCGGCTCACGATGGTGTCGGGGAATTCACATATCGCCCGGTTTTGTGATGTAAAGGGTTTCATGTCAGCAGAATCCGGAATGCTTGGAATTCGATATCGCAGGGAACTCGAAGCTTTGCGGGATCTCTGCGCCCTTGCCTTTACGTCCTGCGATGGGCCGGTGTTGATCCGCGTCGGGAAGTAAATGGATCGCGATTTCTACTATTCTGGCCGTTCCATGTCGCCCGACTTTGATTTCCCGTCTGCGACTTTCGTTGATCGACACATCCGTGTAAGCGGGTGACTTCCGGATCCTATCGGAAATGCAGCGGATCGCGATTTCTGTTACCGATTTCCTTACCGTAGCTTCAGATGAACAAAGCCAGCAAGCGGCTCGATCCTTTTGCACTGTCCTGGGGCCGAATGGCGGATTGATTCACCGAGAGGATTTGGGACTTATGATGTCACACGAGTTTCTCATGGCCTCGAGAACTCAGATTTCAGATGGGTAATCAGCAGAGTGGTTCTCGATGGTAGCCCTGTCTCACGGATGAATGGCTATGATTGCGGGATTTTCCTCACAGAGTTCTCGGCTCTTCCCGGATGATGGACACATCGCTTCTCTAACTCTAGTAGTCCCACCTTGCTTACGTCGCGGAAGATATTGCCGATCGCGATTCCCGGTGACGCGGTTTCCTTATCTTCGAAAACCCGCGATTTCCCGATCCCGCGACTCCTACGGGATCCTCGATAGCGTCAGAACAATGGGTGGTCGGATCTGATCGGAAATCGCGTATCGCGATTCAATATGTATGAGTCTTATACTCCCCAAATCTCCGAATGTAAAAATCAGAAGCGCCCTCCGGTGGCTGACCGTGTCTTGCTTGGGATCAAGCGTAGGATCCGTTCTCTGCATAGAGTTTAACTCGGCATCTTCGAGAGATCGGCGGTTGTCGGGACTATGATCAAGATCAGAAGGGTTCGAGGATCATTTCCTCGCATGCCTACCCTGCGCTTAACCCCTGCTTGACTTCTCCAGATCAGCGGTGGCGGGTAATTGGATCGAGATCTAACTGTCTAGATTCGTTCGTTTGGGTCTTGGAGTTTTCGAACACAATTTCTCGTTGCTCACGACGATAGATAAGAGGACAAATGGATTCAAGGGTATAGCGCCGTTAGCCAAAAGATCCAATCTAATGAAATTAAGTGAATGACTATAGGTCCTCAAGCGAGATCATCGTCGACTTATTTCGATCTCACAACTTTTCACTATCTTGGAACCTTAATAGGATCGTTTCTCCTAAATGCAGGTTAATGGAGTGCATCGCGTTGAGTCCTAATGCAGGTTCTTAGTGAACCTTCAGAGGAGGAATCTACGTAGAGATTATGCTCCGGGGGAGACGTCCGGGAGCAGATAAAGGGAGACAGCTTCCTGAGAGTGGCTAGGCATGATTAGATTCATTTATCAGCGTAGGTCAAGCCGCGGTTTCCCTCGGTGTTAAGCATATGTCGGCTCCCATTTCATATCAAAACTCTGGACATTCTCATGCCGAAATCATTTACAATTTCACAGTTTTATGAGCCAATATCTACTCCTTATTTAACAATTCCACCGGACATTTCTTTCCACGCAGGAAATATTTACAATTCCACGGTCCATGAACATATGTAATGACATATAAATTTCAAATGCAATATAAACAAAACACTCATCAGAAATAACACCGGCCAATGACAAGCTGCTTTGAGGAAGGGGTGCTCGTTCCCCTTTGGCGTAGTGACTCCTAATGGATTTACCACTAGCCACCCTGAGATAGACCACGATGATCACGGACCTGCGTCTCTCACATGCCGCCCGATGCCAGGGAGGCGAAGGTTGATCCCCTCCTCTGCGGTCACACTCGCATGCATTTGCGAGTTCCCCTCGGCAAAATCCATGCCTGAAATCGCCACGCCCATCGCCCTTATCCTCTCGCGGGATTCGGTGTGAGCCGCGATTACCCTGTATTGTTGGAATCATGATGGCTCTGAGGATAGGCGGTTCACCTCCCCATCCCTCATCAAGCCATCCACCTACCAGCACCGCAGGCATTTTATTTCGGGGCTAGCGGGCCGCTTTTGGTTCGCCGGGCCGGTGGAGTCCAAATAAGGTATTAAATTCTTGTGTAAGTTAACGCCCCTTTTTTCAAAGTGCCCTCCACCACCATCATGATCTCTTTTCCGCACATCCCATCTTCGGTGATTGCGCAGTAAATTCAAACTATCATTACGCTGTTGACCTCTTCCTGCGGGTCCATTTACAACACATATTCATGCTTATGAGTTTTCCCGCGTCCTTGGCGATTCGATTTATATTTAATCGGAGGGAAGCGGTGTTACAATTCCTCACATAAAGAGACATCGTCCTCGATAGCTACCAACATGAATTGCGTATGCGAGTAAACAAAATCGGATATACTTTGTCTCATGGCATCCTCCATTCCATGTAGCCTCATCACAGGCCAAAATGTTGCTTGCACCTTGACACATTGCCAATGGTTACCCATTCGAGGAGTTAGGTTTCCTTAAATCCAATATGCCATTAGGGTTACGGCGGGAATTCTCACCGGTTCCACTGGATCATAGACCAGTCAATTATATGATTAGCATCATGCATATTTTCTTCAATGAAACATGGAAACATTGTGTGCTTTTACGGTGGGAGGAAGTGCTGGCGTGGACTCTGGGTCCCACTCTGTCTGCAAGTTATCAAAGGGTCCACAATACCGGGGTGCCAATTTGTTACAAGCTCCCATTTTTAGGGAGATCCTTTTAGGCTTAATTATGAGATATACATGTTCTCCCACCTAGAACTCTCTTGGAGTTCTCCTTTTTGGTCGGCAGCACTACATGTGATTCTGTGACCTTGATTTTGTTTTATTTGGAGTCACTTCTTTGTTCCATTTCCTCTCAACATATGGTCAAAGAAATCCTATTCACGAGTTGCTCCATTTGTTGGAGTAATACGGTAATCTACCATAGGAGGAGGACCTCGAATGGGCTCATCTTTAGGATGCTTGGTAGCCATTATTTGTGACAAGTCCTACCAATGCGAGGTAATCTTCCATTTCACAAATTTTGGTGCATCCCATACATCATAACATATCTTCTAATGCTCGGTTACTCTTTGTTTGTCCATGGTTTGCAGGGGTGATAGAATTTACTAAACTAACCAGATTTAGTCTCTGGCCATGATGGTCTAGGAATTGGAAGTGATTTGTATCTCCTTCGGATATTATCTCTTCGGCGTAATAAGATGCGATCGAAACACCTCTTCTCATAAATACACCATGTATCTATACGCTGCGAGTCGATTTGATGGGAGCGATAGGCCGGACTTGCTGGGTTATCTCACCACCACCATAATGGCATCGATGCAATACTGGTTGGGAGTAGGTAATCCGGTGATAAAATCCATGGAGATGGTTTCCCATTTCCATTAGGATGGGTAAAGATGCGATGTGAAATCGGTACAAGATTAGCCGATGTTACCTTTAACTGTTTGGCATTCTATGCATTGGGCCGATATTTGGCTATGTCCTTCAATCCGGCGGAAAAATTGTTTTGGGTGGCGATGAAATCATTTACAGTGCCACAGGTGACTAGTGTAGGGTCTTTTGTGTAATTCATCCATAGTGAACCTCTTCAAAATTAAGTCACAGTGGGGAATGTACGATCTATCTCTGTAAGTGAGTAGACCTCCTTCCAGCATCTGGTAGCCTCCATTATTTTGCTCTGCGGAGTTCTTAGCAGCCAGAGTGCGGGGTCACATTTTGGGCGAAGGGATCCATTTCTTGTGCCTCTTTGACTCTGTCAGCCAGTGCTTCGAATCTCCGCAATGGTGCTCACTTGGCGGCCCGGTGGATGGATTCTCGTATACGCTAAAGGGGCATGACCACCTATTCATCCTTACCTTTGATGTGTTTGATTTCAAGTCAAATTCACTAAGGAGAGCCACCATCTAGCTTGTCTAGTATTAATCTTGGGTTGATCAAACAAACACCATAATCCACAGTGATCTGTAATAAGCACAAACTTCCTTCCGGAGTGAAGTACCTCCACACTTTAAAGGCATGCACTGGCGGTAGTCCCTGGATCATGGGTCACATAGTTGGCCTCATGTTCATTCAATTTTAGGGTTATAAGCCGAGGATCACCTTTCCTTCCCTGCTGGGGACTCCTCAGAATCCCTTCTTCTGGGCATCAAGTGCCTGAGAATTGACAGATTGTTGATTTTCAACACGGGTGCGTGGGTTGATAGATGTTTCAGGGTTTGAAATCTTTCTTCACATTGTTGTGTCCACAAAATTTCTTTCCCTTCTTCTGGGGGGCGGTGATTGGACAACCAATGTTAGAGAATCCTTTTGCCGATCTCTATAGTATCCATGATCCATGAAGGATCAATATGCAGGACATCCTTTGGGGTAGGCCATTCCATGATAGACTGATATTTTCAGGGTCTACTTCCACCCCTCCTTGGACAAACTATGTCCCAAGTGAATTATGTTTATACGAAGAGTCGCACTTCTTCAGATTGTATGGAGTTGATGTTCTCTTAGCCTTGTATGCACAGAGTCTGGATGCTCTTCATATTTTCTATTCTTGGAGTAGATTAAAGATATCATCAATAAAACTAATTACCGATTTATCTAAGAATTTGAGTACATTGTTCATTAAGCATGAAAGTGGCAGGGGCATTAATTAACCCAAATGACACTACCACAGACTCATAGTGACCATCTAAAATTGTCAGGAAGCGGTCTTATGGATGTCTTCAACCCCATGATTCGGACTTGATGGTATATCGACCTCAAGTCAATCTTTGAAATGGCAACCTCCCAAGGCGATCAAATAGATCCATGCGATCACAGGCAAGAAATTTTTTTTCTTTATAGTTACTTTATTAAGTTATGCGTAATCTATACACAGTCTAAAGGTGCCATCTTTCTTTCTACCATGAGGACCCGGTGCTCTCGATGGGGACACGCTGGGTCGAATAAACCCTTATCCATCATTTCTTTCAATTTACAATTGAGTTCAATAGATTCGGGGCATGCTCGTAGATAGGGTGTTCTGAACAGGCAACTCATCCTGGTGCAAGTTCTGTTGAAGTCAATGTCTCTTCGAATTAGACTGGCTTATTTCCTTTAGAAACACATACCGGTATTCTCTCAGGATAGGGTGATCTTGAGGGCTTGGATCTGCACCTTCAATTATTTTCAACACCTATACTGCATACAAGGGACATCCTTTCGATAATGGCCCCTCATTTGTAATCGCGATATTTATCCTCATAGAAGTGCATAGGTTTTGGATCCATAGAAGGGTTATCCTTTTTCCTTCGCTCACGCATTCTAAGGTTTTATAGTACTTGATCCGGTTTGGCTTTATGGGTGGCCAGCTAATCCATACCAATCAGCAGGTTATAAGATCCTAAAGAAAGAATGTTTAGGGTTGTTTGGGTGGGGAATTCACCAGCAGTAATTAGCGGTTTGATACGGCCTCTGCTTCTTTTGGTGCAGGTGGCTAACTGTACCAACTATGGTTTAGTTTGCTTTTGTGGATGTGGCTTACACTTATCAATGGTTCTAGGGATATATAGCTCAAATTTAGACGAAGTCAATCAAGCGGATGTCGATTAGTTGAAGATCATACCTTATTTCCACCACTTTGAAGCTTGGTGAATTGACACAGTTATTATCGAAATTTTTGCATAAATCGCGTAGCACCTCCATTACATCGTTCCTTTCATGGTAACTTCACGCATGTGCCAAATCTGCATTTATTACGGTATGCGGAGTGGAATGATCTCTGGAGGTGATCTCTTCTGCAATCCCAACATTCCAAGGTTTTCTCTTTGGGTTATCGATCTTTCTTGGGGTAGATCCAAAAGTTTTATTTCCGTCGTAGAGAGGGATTAAACTGAGGTACACTCCGGGTTGGAAAGTTCATTAGTAGTTCTTCTTGTAGTTTTAAATCCCGAGGATTTTCTACCTTTCAACCGAAATTTTGAACCATTCACTGTTTCCGGTCTTCACGGGACCCAGCTGTCCAGATATCCATATTATCGCTGACAATATATTTGCCTTTATTATAGTATCTTCTAAGGTCTTTGGACATCAGAGCTCAATTGGTTTGAGGTATTCCTTGGGAAGGCCGGTGATGAAGCGTTATTGCCTTAGCCTTCTCTGCTTTGATGTAAAGTGCGATACTGTAGTAGAGTCAAGGGAATATGTTGACATGTTCCTCCATGAGTAAGTTAATGAGTTTGAGTTATAAAACTCTTTAGCCTTCTCTTTGAAATACCTTTCCGACAAATGCTTCTTAGGAATGCTTCGAGGCTGTTTTAGGAATAGAGTCCTCCTCCGGACCCACTATATTCTTAAGGTCTTACGGATGGAAGCCTTCAAGATTCCAGAGATTAAAGAAGTGGCCCTCGGGCCTTCAAATTTTCCGAGAGTCATGGACTCTGAAATATTTCTTATTTAAGTAGCCGCCTCCGGCCTCCCTCCCCTTCTTTATCTCACTGAAGTTGAAGGAGGGAGGTTTGACCTTTCTAAATTCCTCACATTTGTGACTATTGGAAGTCTTTTAGCTATACATTTTCTGCGGGAATAGGGCGAAGTCCTGCTTTGCTGAAGAGCCTTGAGATCAACTGAATTCCTTCTCAGGTGAATCGTCAGCCTTTGGTCAGCTACCTCTGGTGGACCTTCTGGATGTAGCCTTCTCACCGATTAGCCCAGCCCATGCGATACGATTTTGCATCCTGGGTTTATTAAATGCTTTGCATTTTCGTTGTAGGTGGATAGGCTCTGCGGTGTACGCATTAATTTTGTTTGCTTTTTCTTGTTCTTTCATCATCGCTACCGTTATATTGCCCACTGACTGCTGATTGACCGAGACTCCCTCACCATGTCGGCTAAATGCGGAGAGGTTCTTATTGCTCTTCTTTCATGAGACTCCTCGTTTTTATTGAGAACCTTCTCCCATCTCTTGGTGGGTCACCATGCTCTGCGTTTGTAGATTCCAGCGGTTGATACGTCAAGCAGGTGTGAGACAAGCTATTTGGATATTAGTCAAAATTAAATATATTTCATAATTTGTACATAATTCCACAATTCTTTCCACATGCATACACAGTTGGGGGTTCATATTCCAAGTTTTAATCCTAGATAAGATGGATTAAGTCCGGGGTTACTCCTCATAGGAGTGTTTGATACGAGGTTATCTTGCTTGTTGAAGATGCGGTAGTGCATGGAGCCCGGTCGGTCGAATGTTGTAACCATTATGCGATACCACTTTTGCTTAACACACCTTATCATAATTAAAAATTTTGGATTAATCTCCAACAAATGAGAAATCTCCGAGCACCTTGCAAATGCAAATCCACAGTTTCAATGTATATCGGGTTGGGTTCCTTATGTCGAGGTTTGATACCCACCGATGTCTTGGCAACTTCGAGCCAGATCTCCGTCTACGATTCACTCCTTGGTTACCCTCGACCCCATTGGCTAAAGCCCTTGATCCACATGGCCGGTTTCTGTGACCATCGACAACTTCTCATGAGTTTTGAAGTTTGTAGTCTTAGGAGTGCACATGCAGGAGCTCCAGATCCTCGATCCCGATGTGCTCTAAGCGTGTTGGATTTGGGCTAATGTCACAGTCAATACGACCCGCAAGCGTTCTAGAATACAATCTGAATTCTTATATCGGTTTTGCGCCTTTCAATGTCATGATGCATGAGTCCCCTGGATTCTTGACGTGCCTTTACACTGGCTAGCGCCCTTGGCTATACCATGGTCCATGTGACCACTTACCATATAGGCCTTCGTGCGAATGACATTCCATGGGGTTTGGCATTTCGCGATGACTAAAACACATATATAGGACTTCGCGATATCCAGATTCCGTTCTCTCGGATGCCGACGCCTGCGTCCTTGGATCAGCGGCTCCGCGATGGGTAGCCGGAGTGCGCATATCCTTGATTTTGTGATCTTAAGGGTTTCATGTCGAAATCCACGATCTGGCCGATTCGATGTCACCGGGCGCTCGGCTGCAGGATCTCGCCCACGCGTCCTCGCTGATGGGCGGTGTTGATCCCGTCGGGAAAACACGGATCGCGATTTCCTGTTGAACAATTTCCTTACCATCGAAAACCCCGATTTCCCGATCTGCGACTTTCGTTCGATCTCGACGCATCGTGTAAGCGGGCGACTCGAGATCTACATCGGGGAAATCAGCCAGTTCAGCGATTTCACATTGCCGATTCTTCCACCGCCGAAATTTCAGATGAACAAAGCCAGCCGTGATTGCCGTCCAGCTGCCACTTGTCCTCGCGGGCCGGATGACTGGATTAGTTCGAGGGTTTGGGACTTATGATGTCACGGTTCTCATGGCCCGCCGGAACTTTCCGATTTTAGATGGAGCGATGTGGAGTAGTTCTCGATGAAGTAGCCACTTGTCTACCGGTGGATGGCTGCCGTTATGCGGGATTTTCCTATGGGTTTCCCCACTTTTCCCAGATGATGGACACCTGACCTTCACTCTAACTCTAGTGGTCCCACCTTGCTTCCGTCACCTTCGGGATATCGCCGACCGCGATTCCCAGCGACGCAGTTCCCTTATCTTCGAAAACCACAGATTTCCCAGATCCGACTCACGGGATCTCGACCGCGTCCTAGAGCGATGGACAGTCCAGATCTGATCGAGAAATCTTGTATCGTGATTCCGATATGTAATGGTCTTATACTCCCCAAATCTCCGTTGTTAAAATCCGACCTCCCAAGCGGCAACCGTGTCTGCGGGATCAGCGAAACAGGATCCGTTCTCTACACCTTAGAGTTTAACTTGGTAGCATCTTCACCGAGATCCTAGCAGTTTATGGGGACTATGATCCAGATCCGACCGGATTCGGATCATTTCCTGCATGCCTACCCTGGCCCAACCCTGCTGGCGGCTTCTCGGATCAGCGGTAGCCGGGTATTGGTGGGTAGGAATCTAGCGGTCTGGATTAGATTCATTTAGGTCTCTTGGAGTTTCTGATCAATTTCGTTACTCCACGATGATAGAGGACAAAGGTCCAGGTATGTAACGCCTTCGTTGCCCCCGTCAATCTAATAATTAAGTGAATGACTATGGGTCACCGAAGCGGATCTCATCGACTTATCACATCTCACAACACTACTATCTTGGAACCTTAATAGGATCGTTTCTCCTCGTACAGGGTTATTAAGTCTTGCGTGTTCAAGTCCTTTTTTTTCTGGGTTCTTAGTGAACCTTTCGAGGAGGGAATCTGCGTAGAGATCATACTTGGGAGCATTCAGGAAACGGATAAAGGGAGGCAGTTTCCCGAGAACGGTTGGGCGTGATTAGTTTCATTTATCAACGTAAGTCGACCACGGTTTCCTCGGTGTTAAGCGTATATCAAATCATTCATATCAAACAATATGCGGACACTCTCATGCTGAAATAATTTACAAATTCACAGTTCTATGAACTAATATATACGCCATTTAGCAATTCTTTGCCGGACGATCTTTCCTGAAGCATTTTACAGTTCCGCAGGTCAAAGCAGACATAGTATATAAATTTCAAATGCAATATAAGAAAACGCTTGCTCGATAACTGTAATGGGAGCAAGTGAGAGGGTGCTGTTTCCACCAAAGTAAGGCGTGAAGTGACTCTATTAGGTTCCTGCTTCACCAGAAATTTGAGACCACGATGTCAGAGACTGCGTCTCATGCCCTTGATTGCCGGGGAAGCGAAGGTTGCGATACCTCTCTCTGCGGTCACTCACTGCGCCGGTATGAGTTCCCGCCAGTGTCCAGCCCCTCAATAATACGCCATCCGTACTTATCCTCTCGGGTTCGTGTAGCCGGAATTACCCTCGTATTTGGTCGATGCTGATGAAAGCTCTATGGATAGGCCCGGTTCCTCCCCATCCCTCATCAAATACATCCACCTACGTACCACCAAAGGCGTTTATTTCGAGGGCCCGCGGTAGCTTTTAGTTCTCGGGCGATGGAGTCGTCCTGGTGGCCCCAATTCTTAGTGGAGATTAAGCGCTTTTTTTCAAAGGTGCCTCCATCCTGGTCTCTTTTCGCACATCCCCTCTCAGTGATTACGCAATGGAACAGAGCTATCATTTTGTTCATTTGACCTCTTCCTGCGGGTCCATTTCCATCACATATTCATGCTTGTAGGTTTGCCATAGTCCTTGGCAGTTAGGTTATATTTGTCACGGGGGAAGCGGGGTGTCTGATTAATGTACACTTCAGCAAAGTTATAAAGAGACACCAGTTGAAGGGTTGATGTGGTGATGGGGTGGAAGTTGGAGGCGATGGAGGTGAACCAGGAGCTTTCTTCTCGGATTCCACCTGAAGTTTTCTCCGAGAGCCAGAAGTTTATAATGAAGGATTCATTATCGTTTTGATTTTTAGTCCGTGAACTCCTTAGCTCCAGCTCTGAACGGTACTTGGTTTTAGGATTTTGTTCACTGTGCTTTCCTGTCCTCCTTGGGACGCGGTTTTGTATTCTAGTCCATTTGTTGTTGCATAGGGATCGGTGGTAAACCCGGTCGTTATCTTCCACTGAGCTAACCATTAGCACTCTCAATATTTCCGTTGATAGTGGGACCAATAATCACAGATTTTTAGTCTGTGAACTCCTTAGCTCCAGCTCTGAACGGTACTTGGTTTTAGGATTTTGTTCACTGTGCTTTCCTGTCCTCCTTGGGACCCGGTTTTGGTTTCTGGTCCATTTGTTGCTGCATAGGGATCGGTGGTAAACCCGGTCGTTATCTTCCACTGAGCTAACCATTAGCACTCTCAATATTTCCGCTGATAGTGGGACCAATAATCACATTTTGTTCACTGTGCTTTCCTGTCCTCCTTGGGACGCGGTTTTGTATTCTAGTCCATTTGTTGTTGCAAAGGGATCGGTGGTAAGCCCGATCGTTATCTTCCATTGAGCTAACCATCATCACTCTCATTATTTCGGCTGATAGTGGGCCTGGTTAGCCTTTAGCACTTTATCTGAATGGATACTCATTTAAATATTCTTTTGCAACCTTCTGATGAGGTTGTTTGGAGACAAGTGGGGTTGTTCGATAAAGCAGACTCTCTTGAGAACAAGCAGATCAAAAGTCCTTACTCTCTTTTCAAATCTCCTTTTCCCGCCGAGTTTCCAGAAGGACAACCTTCTGTTCCTTTGACTGCAAACAGAGTCCCTGTAACTGTCCCTTCC